>JAVQJF010011662.1:0-5000 GCA_036023855.1 Gadopsis marmoratus
CCTCCTCCATATTAGGTGGTACGAATGCAGAGGGACATTCTGAATGCCGACCATGGCTGGAATTACAGAAATCCCTTGGCACGCGCACAGACACACACACACACACACACACACACACACACACACACACAGCTATGCAGACATGCTCTCTCTAATGACAGCAAGGAATAACAAGGCTATTATTCTGAGGAAAAGGAGAGGAGAACATGCTTATACAAGGAAACAAAGGCTGCTACAGTACACACACACTCACAGTCGGGAACACCGCTGTCTCTCTCTTTCCCTGCATCCCATGGGTTATAAATAGCAAAACACACACTGGTCCAACATTTACCTACACAGGGCTTTTTGTTTCTACAGGGAAAACTACACACACACACACACACACACACACACACACACACACACACATTCAGTGATGTCACCTCCAGTTTCCAGTTGCTGGTAAAGTTAACACCAGTAAGTACTTTACAGCTTTTAGAGCGATAGCAAATAAAAGTGCCAGAAAAATAAAAAGTAAGGGGATTAAAGTGAATACTAAAGATGTTGGTTGTTGATTTTATACTTTGGAGGCCATTTAGATTTTACTGAGACCACACACAGATTAGCCACTTCTTCACAGTGTTATTATGACCATTATCACTTTGCAAATTCCAGTTTAAAAAATCATCTGTGTTGATAAAGAATAAAGAAATGACAGACGTCGAATAACTTGGCAACGGAAATCATTTCATAAACTCCACTGTTGGCTTGATACGATCAGTCTGATGATTCTCACTGGATAACAACGTAAAGTGGCTCTGAATGACTTAACTCTGGCTTTCTGTCTGTATGCACAGTGGCCAAATTATTAGAGACGTGTACCTGTTTGGCTCACAGCTCACACCTCTAAAGAGTGTGTTAGGTTACTCAGCATGTAAAGCATGCAGCTTACATACTGTATTGAATATTTCCTTTTTATTTTTATAAATACACGATTACGGACAGGCCTGTGATTGACTGGCGGCCGGTCCAGGGTGTAGCCCACCTGTCGTCCAATGTCAGCTGGGATCAGTTCCAGCTCCCCGCGACCCTTAAACCCTCCTGTCATCCTCAGATTTTTCAACATCAAAATAATTGTAGTTAAAAATGTTATCCAACTTTATGTGACGGGTATGTTATGTCACTTTGCTGACTATCTATCTAGCTTTCAACAAAACATAACCCCACGCTTAAACATGCAAAATACCTTTTGCTTGACTATGTAAAAATATGCAAATCAGCATCAAATATCACTGATTGACCAAAGAATTGGAAAAAAATATCTTTTTGGTGTTATTTTGGCTTTATATTGTTTCCAAGTACTCTAGTTCCCCAGGGGATTTTCCATTGTACACCTGCATTTCACAGGCATAGCTGGACTGTTCATCACATGCTGCCCATATTTTGATACCGTACGTATTGTCTGGAGAGATAGTGTCCACGAAATGCAACCAGACGTTCATCCAGAGTCACATGGGGGCCTGGATTGCAAAGAAAGGGTAATCACTGGACCCACTTGTCGCCTACATCCTGTATCGGCCCTGCCTTTTCTTCTCGGTCATCAAAGCGTATGACATGGGAGAAACCATGGAATGTCTTGAGAGACACGGTGGATGGAAATATTGCGCTTCCAGTGTCAGTATTCCACAGGCTTCCTGTTGCTTTGCCTTCTGACTTGTAGGCTTACAAGTGGGTCACATCCAAGTCTTTCCGACTGTCCCCATCCACATTCCTCCCCTCTAAGTTTGTCATCTCAAGTAAAGCCTTTTCAGATTGATGGCATTTTGAAGAGCTCAAATGCTGATTTTATGTCTTGGCATGGCTGACAGCGTATATCTGGTGGGGCCTGGAACCAACATCACATTAGCGGCGCTCCCTTTCCATTTTTGGAAGGTTAACATGTCCTCTCTTGCAGGCTAAGAGAGAACAGAGTCTGCTGGTGGTTGAGAGACAACAGGAGAATCAACCCCAAAGGTCTCATTCTCATGGGAGGAGGATGCCTCATAACCAAGGTCCTCCTCAACAGTAGTGGAATTTGATTTTGCTTTATTTGTTAGCTGTAGAGCCACTGACTTCTTAAAAAGGCAGGTTAAAATTAACACCGATAAGTACATTACGGCTTTTAGAGTTTTTGCAAATTACTCAGTATGCAGAGACACGTCTAGCAGTACATGAAACTGGGTCCTTCAGTTGAGGAATATCCTCTTTGACCACTTAGCCACCTGCTGCCCAGTGAGTGGATACAGGATGTCTTTTAGAATTATAAAAAAACTGATAGAAACATAGTTCCCATGTAGCCAACATGACTCTAAGCCTAGACACATGTAGTGATTTAGCCACAGTCTTTCGCCCCTGGGTCTCTCCAAGTAAGATGAGGCTCTAATGGTTTTAGTTCTCTTGAAGAATGATAGCATGTTACAGTTTGTTACGTGTGAGAGAAGAATAACTAATTTTGACCCTGTGGTTGTGATTCTCTGTTGATTTCATTTAAACAGCATCGTTTTTTTTCAACACTAGAATAACACACGAAGCGTGCACACATGTAAACAACAGGTCCAAGTGACAGCATGAGGTAATATAGTACTTATTGACAAGCATTATTTGGGGATTTTCATCAACTACACTTTAAAGCTGTTGGTTGAGGTGGGTCAGGACGCTGCAGGAATTGTGGGACATGCAGTCTTTGTTATTAAAACACATGACCCCTTACAACTATCTACTATGTCATTACTGGTATAAAAAGAGACAACCAACTCAGTCCTTCGTATAGAGCGCAAGGCGCCATACTCTGGAAACCACTCCCACTGGAGGGGAAAACAATCGGCACCACAATATGCAACCAAGGGCTGAAATGCTAACAAAATGCATGTCAGAGGATTATTTTAGCACCCTATGTCTACCAGAGAGGACACAACTCAAGCCTAGCACAAACTCTAGCCTAAAACTGATATCTGATATGGAGATTTGACTGACCGGTGACAAAATGCTTCCTGCACACGTAGACATACCGAGGGTCAGCATCCCACAGTTTCCCCCTTCTTCCTACTGATGCCTCACATCGGTACACTTTTGTCCTCTTAATGTCTCAGTTTTTGAGTTTGGCAGGTTATATTTTTTCGTATAACGTTCTGGGTTCTTTACCGTGCACACAGCAGCTTTTAGGCATGCTTTTAGGCATGCTTCATGCTAGCAGCCCGAAGTGACAAGAAGGCACCTTCACACAATACAAAGTCAACTGACAGAGATGGTTTTCCCCTCCGGTGTGGGTGCTGCTCAAGGTGCTCTGAGACTTGTGTTATTAAAATCGCAATTGTTGTTACCAGCAGTAACCACAGGCGCTACCAAAAACTAAGGTCTTAAGGATTAAACATTTTAAATATCTGAGACCAGAATGATTTAAGGACGGCACAGAATACACAGCATACAGTGATCTCCTCTTGAAACAACAGCTAGGTTTACTTTGTGTGTGTGTGAATAACCAAATGATGACTAAAGACAACATCACTTATACACACTCACAACACACTAAACAAACTAACTGTCTCACACTACAGAACCTCAGCGACTGTGAGAACCTGACAAAGACATTGACTGTGTACAGACTGAGTGACTAGTCAGGCAATAGAGAAGCTGTAGAGACACAATTACACTTTCGAACCGAATGTCAAAACTACAGAAACATCGGGGAGGAATTCTTTCTAAAATGTCAGCCCGGCGTCTGACAGACAGCGAGAAATGAGCCCTCATTCTGGGGGAAAAGAAAGAACAACGCAGTGTTAGTTGCTAAATATGTCACTTCCTGCCACAACAATAGAGACAACCAGTAGAACAAAGACATATATAACTACACTTGTACTTACCATATTCTACTTACTGCCACCAAGTCTTTTTTGTTATTTTTGTTATTTATAGACTAATGGCCGTCTTGTGTTATCCCTACCATTTCTGCCTTCATTTAATTGATCTATTTCATTATCCATTTTATTCTATTCACTAATATCGTTATTCACATTGTTTTTGTTAAATTCATTCCTCACCATTGTCCTTCATAAGTGTAATTGTGCTTTGGCAACACATGTCAAATTTCATGTGTGTAGGTGTGTGTGTGTGTGTGTGCGTGTGTGTGTATGCCAGTGTGTCATTATGGAAATCACCAACGACGCAGTACGATAAAGGCCATCTCGGTATAGAGGCCGTTGGGAATGTGTTGATTTATCTGAAAGATTAGGCGATCAGGTGTGTATGTTCTTCGTATAGACAAAATGAAAAACTATGTGCATGTATGTGTGTGTGCGTGTACATGTATTGTGACAGATCAGGAGGTAGAGCCGACCCCAGTCCGGGAGGGAGCGTACCTCCCACACCCCCGTTACAGCCGAGGCTCCCTGGGGCCGGAGCGCACCTGCCAGTCATCAGCAGGTAAGATCGGCCCGACAAGCACTTCCCCTAAGGGCTGGCATAAAAAGCCGACGACCTGCTCCCAGAGAGGGGGAAGACAGCGGAGGGAGTCGCCGAAACGACGAGACTCCCGGACTCCCCACCGCAAGAGTGATACACGAAGGAGACATCCCCTGCCCAGGAGGAACTTTATTACTTGACTGTGTTTGAGTGTTCCATTGCCCGAGTCCCTGACGATTAAAACTAACTATTATTTGGACCTTTCTGGTGTTTGAGCATCTTGTCTGTAGGTGAATCTTGCCTCTCAGCCCTGGTCTGCCACAGTTTGATTGACACAGAGACAGAGAGACAGAATCTATCTTGTTACACGGTCGGGTAATCTCTTCCTACCAATTCCTCCTCTTTCTATTCTTTTATTCTGAACGTGTGTTCTGCTCAGTCAGGACTGGTTCTACAGGTAAGCTCTCTCTCTCTCTCTCTCTCTCTGTTTTCCTCTATCCCTCCCTCCCGCCCTCCGTGCCCTCTTATGGAGTGGACAGATGTTTGACAGAGTGAAAGATGAGAAAGAGAAAAAGCCACAC
>JAVQJF010011662.1:7500-25765 GCA_036023855.1 Gadopsis marmoratus
CAGCAAACGGTTGATTTCATCATTTCATTCACACAGTAGCAGCACCGTGCCTGCAAGGTAATGGGCGTTTTTCACTATCGATATCTGCAAGAAAAGGCCTTTTAAAGAGTTTTCAAATGCTGCCTGGAATACATTTACGACATAATCCAGTCAGTCTTAAACTATAAATGTGCAGAGTAAGAAAAAGGCTGGCAAGAAGTGAAAGCAGCGATGAAACATAAGGTCTCTAATAACACTACAGGAGGCACTTTAAGACGTCAGCAGCTTAAACTTTTTAAGAACCCTGGTGCACAAATAGAACATTTCAGCTCCTCTTACACTAGACATTTTCTAATTGTCACACTTTGGCGGCCAGTGATGACCATCAGCTCTTGCCACTGCCGGATCTTTACAGTCCATCCCATACACAACAGGGACTGTAAGCACGGTAACGGGGGAGGTCACGCCAGCAGGAAGTTGAGTCTATAAAAACACAACAATGAGAGAACCAGGGTGGCTTCCTGTTTAAGAGCTGAGTTTAGACTCCCATTTCCTCCCCTCTCCTCCCCCTGCTGTTGTTGTGATGCTGCTGCCACAGTGCCTTTGAGCCCTACGGCAGTAAAGATGCTGGACTACACACTCAGACAGTACACCTAAAACCATTATGGCTTCTCTCAAACCCCCCACCGCTTTCTCACACAAACTCTTCCAAATCACTGTTCCCGTTCCTCTCAAGCTGAGGGCTTTGGCATCCATTAACAACTCCGATTAATCACTAACAGTGGCCCTGAAGGCAACACACTAATGTAGCTACTGAACAGACAATCGCTCACAAACACACCAATTACAGGAACATGGAAAACTACTCAGTAATCTATTGAAAATCCAGTTAAATTGCATTTCATCTTTTTAAATCCTTCAAGGGAGTGAATGTACTTTAATGAATCTTGCATGACTTTGATAAACTTGGAGGAACTCAAGGCATTCTGTAATGTGGACAAGCCAAGCCGTTGTAATGAAATTTTATTTCTTTCTTTACACACTATTAAAGGAATAGCACATCATTTTGAGTATGCTTATTTGCTTTCTTGGAGAGACTTACATGAGAAGATTGATAGCACTCTAATGTCTGCACGCTAAATATGATGCTACAGCCAGGAGCATTTAGGTTAGCTTAGCATATAGAGTGGAATCGGGGAGGAAACAGCTAGCTGTTTCCCCCAGATGACTTCTTTAAGCTAAACGAAGCTCAGTGTCCCCTGGCTGCAGCTTCATATGTAGCAGACAGACATTCTCGGCAAGAAAGTATTTCCCAAAATGTCAAACTATTCATTTAGGGGCGGCTTGGCCCTGGGGATGGAGGTCCGAATCCAGCTCCCGGCCATATGTCAGGTAGCTGTGGTAGCGCAATTAGAGCTGTTGTTATCTGACTGTCATCCCTGCGGTTGGTGTTCCGATTCCAGCTCCTCCCGTCCACATGTCGAAGTGTCCCCGGGCAAGACACTGAACCCCCAAAGTTGCCCCCAGTTGTGCGTCTATCCTGACCTGTCCCTGACCAAGACAGGAAAGGGATGTGCACTGGACTTGGTCCCCGGTCGCCATAGAAGGCTGACCGCTGCTCCAGCTCCCCTCGGAAGAAGGATGGCCGGATGGGTCAAAAGCAGAGGATCAATTTCAACGTGGAACGCAATTGTATGCGTGTGTTTGAGCATTGTTCTCTGCATAAAATGAAAATCACACCATTAAACGACCTCAGGGTCCAGTTATTATTATTATTATTATTAAATATGCCACTACCTAATAACATGAAGAGTTTCCAGGGTTTTGGGGTGATTTTCCCCATATAGGGTGCAGACACACAGTCTGTCTATGGTCAGTTACAATCACTGACTAATAGCCTAGAAACCTTTTCCCTGCGTGAATCATTTCAGCTGACTGTAAGTGCTTTTGTATTATGCTTACTTGAGTTTTTGGGAAGTATAGTGGTGTGGTGTTCCTGCAGAGATCACCTGTCAATCAAACTGGTTGCAGCAAAGTGACATCTTTCTTAAGTCACTGTTGATAACAATCAGCGTTTTGGTGTAGGGCAAACTCCATTTATCATTTCAAAAGTGATTATTACTCAAATAGAGTGAAAAGGTGCAGGAGGTGAGGGTGTATTCGCTGCAAAAACAAAAACCTACAGAGTTGCTAAATCAGCCTTGTGCAACACAGGATCTCTATGAATAGTCTGGTACTGACAGTTAGGATCACATGCTCTTTACTGTGGGAGCTCTGTCTCTCTCTCATCAGATCTCACTACTTTTACACTACCAACTGCACTGTGTGTGTGTGTGTGTGTGTTACACTGAATGTCGAAAAAAGTAGTACCTTCAGTATCTTCAGTCAGTCTTCAGTTTGATATAGACTGATCAGAATTGTGTTAATTGTATGCACAATTTAAGAAGCCTATTTTGTTAAAGGGAAAGCAAAAGTTCTTATAGACAAATACTGTCAGAAAAGTATTGAAAAAGCATAATCGTGGAGTCTGAACCTACGTTCAGGATTCAGGTTCTATACTTTGTAATGACCCAGTTTTTACTGAGTCTCTAATCCATCCCTTTCTTTCACTTTAATTAAGTTTATTTCAGTCTGCTTTATTACATGAAAAAAGGCTAGCTTAGTTATCTAAAGCTGGTTCCGGAGTAAAGAAAAATAAATTATTAGTTCTCTCTCTCTTTCTCTCTCTCTCTCTCTCCCTCCTTCATCCAAAGGAATCCACAGCTGTCACTCCCATTCAAAACCTCTCTTCTCCCCATAGCAGCTTGCCAGACCGCAGCTTGTGTGCGTGTAGGCTTGCCTGCCTACGACTGTCGGCAAACAATTTCTATATTTATGGTGTTGCTCTGTTGAGTGTAAATGTATGTGTTGCTGTCGACAAGTTTAGAACTACCCTCTGCTGTGCGTGTGTGTGTGTGTACGTGTGTTTGCGCGCGCGTTAAAGATAGCAAGATGAGGATGACCCTCTTTAGCGAGAACATTTTGCCAGTTCTCACATCTACAGAGGGTTAAGTGAGAACAGCATCCACGTGTCTCTGGTAGATCTCTGGCTTCAGGCCTTCGTGTGACCTTTCTTTGAATGAGGGATGACTTTATGTTGTCACCATATACAGAAAGAAAGAAAAATCCATGCTGAGAGAGTGTCACACTCATCTCACACACATACATGAAGACTTGATTCATGACATGTTCTCCGCACTTTTATACTTGACTGATTACTGACGTTTGTCTGAACAGCCCCAATGCAAGCCCGTGTTTTATTCAGGCAAATGTGGAACAGTGAGTGTTGACAATGTGTTTACGTAACTTCTGTTTAAAGAAGTAAAAACTAATTGATGAATAATGTATCGGTTACTTAAGATTAACTTTTTATAACCACTATAATCAGCAATCCTATGCAACATCAGCAATACTAATCTGGTTTTTCAGTTTCTGGAAAAAGTGACTCTTAGCCACAGCTGACTAACATGCTGATGCTGCATGCTGATGTTTAGCAAGTACAATGTTTACCTTGTTCTGTAATGCATTCTGGGGGTGTTCTAAGGGTGTTTCCACTCCTATAATACAGGACCCTGAGGTCTTTATTGTCAAACATGAGGAGACATTCACACGCATCCCACGATGAAATGCGTCCTCTGCATTTCGCCCATCCTGCCATCCTTCCTCCTGAGGAGCCTGGAGCAGTGGTCACCCTTCAATGCAGCGACCGGGGGCCAAGTCCAAGAGCTTATGCCCTATCTTGGTCAGGGACAGGGCACTCATACGGCACCAGGGGGCATCTTATGGTTCAGTGTCTTGCCCAGGGACATTTCGACATGTGGACAGGGGGAGCCGGAATCGGACCACAGAGCCTAGGCTAAAGGTCAACAGCTACGGGAGGAACTGAAATCAAACCGCCAACGACCAGGCTAAAGGTCATCAGCTTATCCCCTGAGCCACAGCCGCACCAAGGGGCACCTTAGGGTTCAGTGTCTTTCCCAGGGACACTTCAACATGTGGAAGGGAGGAGCTGGAATAGAATCTCCAACTACCCGGTTGAAAGTCCGCAGCTTAATCCCTAAGACACAGCCGATGGTTTGCTCTGGTCCGAAACAGTTGACGAGCTTGTAAACCTGGAGTGGTTTCTCCCTTGGTTTCGTTTATTTTCACACGGAGGAAATTTCCAGGCGAACCAAAATGCATCACTGGTGAGAACGTTTACTGGTCCGATGTGTCCGGGGGCTTGAGCAAGAAAGTAAATACAGCAAAAAGGTCCTGTGTTCCGGACTAGTGCATATTTTTGTGAGAGAAACATTGTTATACAGTTTCACATGGAGCAAAGTCACAGTTGGCATTTGCTCATAACCGTGGTCAATATCTGGGCAATACGCCAGGCAAAACTATGCCAGCAGAATGCTGAATGCACTTTTTTAGGAAGAGTCTTGAAAATACTTCACAAATTGCAAAAGAACACGTGCTGCCTTCAGACAACTGAGCAGCCTGCAAAGCACACCTGGCTACAGGAGACATTCAGCTCAAACTTGCAAGTACACCTGGTAGTTGGGTCGGATCGAGACAACCTCATCTAAAGGGTCTCGGTGCAGTTATTTTGGTCTGTACCAAAGTGCGCACCTGCCCAAACGAACCGGGTTTGTTTTGACCGAACAGAAGCTGGTATTGATTTTGGTTTTTTTAATCATCTCCAATTATTTTTACCTGGGTCTGGAGATACAATCTTATTTTTGTGTTTTAAGAGGCCAAAAGTGATATTTAGCATGTTGTTGACATCCAGGAAGGGTACCAATTACAATGAAATGGACCCAGAAATGCACAGGAGGACAGTCTTTATGGAGTCAAGTAGGGCTTTAGTTTAGGGTCAAAGTAAACATCTGGACAAAATGTATGTTTGACACACAGTTGACCACAAGCAACACGGTGTTTTCATAAAATTGCTGGTTTTCAAAATTAGGCTTTTTTTTTCTTGTCAAAGAGATTGAGGAATCTCGTGCGAGCTCATGAAAGAGGAATCTACGTCAGCAATTACATCCTGCTCTGCTTCAACTAAACAGGTGCTTTAGGATTGCACCAGGCCTGCATGCCAACAATACAGCCATTTACATGACTCACACACAGACACACTACATAAACATTCCATGTGTCCTTGTCATCTTTCGCTTGAATCAGTGTTGCAATTTGCCTGAAGCTGGAAGCTGAGAACAACTCATTCATAACACACACACACACACACACACGAACGAATATGAATGCCTCCGTCTGTGCGAGAGGAGACACAAGGTGTGCTGTCAAGTTTGATGAATGACAGTGAATCCCCTTTCTGTTGCGCAGACAACAGAGGCAAAGCTAAGAGCCCCACTCAGGACCTTATTGACATTCTAATGTCTAGATCTTATCTTTAACACTATCTGCTGAACATAATGCACCAAAAGCTGTGCTCGACTTCCAAGAATGAATCTGATTATGCTCATGTGTAATTCAACCTATATCCAGTCCTTGAAAGATTACCCTTTTTCTGTTCTATACACTGTCGGGTAACTTTTTCCTCGGAACGATCCTGGAATGGAGAAGTTACCCACTTTTCTCCATTCCAGGATCGTTCCAAGGAAAAAAAAGAAAAAAACAGAAAAAGAAGTGGGTGGCTTCTTGGGTAGAGACAGTCGCCATGACTGAACTGACAAGGAAATGACCAATGTAATCGTGTCTCAATTCAGGGGTTGCATCTTTCTAAGGACGTGGTCTACGTGGTCTAGGCCTGGAAACCTTGACAGCTGCATTTGACGTTTGTGGTTTTTAAGGCCCCTTGTTGTTTCTTGGGACATGGGACAGGTTGGATCCTCCAGATTCTGGAAAAGAAGGTCACATTTGAAGGAGCCTTTGAAATGGGACCGCCTTGTTGCGCCGCTGTGACGCATTCAGTCTTCAAATGCAGCTTATGTCTAATTGGCAAGTGATCCAGCAGATCTAAACTTGTCTCCCTGTGGGTAAAATCTTTGTACTCCACAGGGAGACCAGGGGTCATCGGTTACAGACAGGTGTCATGAGGCTGGGAGACATTCACTGCCTTGTCCGCGGACACTTTGGCAGTGAGAACCTTTGTCAACACAGAGGCTGAACTCAGCCGTCTCTGTTTGAAGTTCTCACCCCGTCACAGTGCTCTCCATGTGACTTTCTAAAGATAAATCCTACTGCCTGCAAGCAAAAGACCAGTGTAGCAAGAAGAATGTGAGTTTTAGTATCTAATCATTTTGCTGAATGTTTAACCCATCAGGAAGTCTTTTGGAACACCTTAGAGGAACAAGTACTGCGGAAATGCAATGTGGCCTCCAGCTGCTGCCAACAGCAGCATTGGTCATACTTTGCAGCTCCAAGTGCAACATCAGGAAACTCATACATAAGGTGTCAGGTTATACATACACCTGCTTTAAATCAATGTCAAACCTTCTAGGTATTTTCAGCTTGAAAACTGGGTTTCAGTCCTATCTTTATAAATTCAGAATGAAAAGTACACTTTTCTACACATCTGTCCAAACTCACTTTCTCTACATCACTCACCCACCCACACACACACACACACACACACACTCTCTCCTCAACATAAAACACATTCTCCACATTTCCCAACACAGATAAAGCCACTCAACACAACAGCTCACTCAAAGGGATCTCCCCCGTTATCTTTTATAACACACACACACACCACACACAGTCACACAGATATCAGTCCACCTTTATCATCACAACTCACTCACACTTCTTACCTGGAAACACAATGCTGGATCACGCAAACAAATACTAATACCACTCAACTCTTGTTTATGTGTTGAATCGCGTCTGCCAAATAACAGGAAATCATTTCCATATCTGAATGATCCTGCTGGTTATCAGCGGTGACAAAAAGTGAGTCATGAAAACGGCGGCGACTTGGTCACTATAATAATAATTGGACCGTTCGGTCGTTTAATGGTCAATCATGATACACATATACACACGTGCAGAGAACAATGCTCAAACACACACATACACACATTGAAATGTATCCTCTGCTTTTGACCCATCCGGCCATCCTTCTTCCGAAGGGAGCTGGAGCAGCGGTCAGCCTTCTACGGCGACCGGGGACCAAGTCCAGTGACCATGCCCTGTCCTGTCTTGGTCAGGGACAGGCAGCATAGCACGCACAACCGGGGGCAACTTAGGGTTCAGTGTCTTGCCCAAGGATTCGACATATGGACAGGAGGAGCTGGAATCAGAACACCGACCCGAGGTGCCAACACCTCCAGAGAGATGAAAGTCACTGATAAACTGATTAGCCTGGCCTGAGATAGTGGTGGAGAGAGATTGGTAGCTACAAAAAAACTACAATCTGCAGCAAAGGCTTTCCTGCCGATAAGAACGGGGGTCTGATATCTGCGTATCCTGCTGAATCCTCAGTCCGCCCGGCAGGCAGGACACATTTTGATTCAACTCTGCGCAGTTAGATGCAAAGTCGTGAACATAACTGTATTTTTCTTTCTGGATAAAGAAAGTTGTATTCAACACAGGCCCCCAATTCACCTTCTCTTCAATAACTGGTTTTTAAACATAAAAAACTGCCACTGACAAACTGGAAAATCGACTGTAAAGTCAGTAAATACAAACATCTTCTCTTCAGCACAGAAAAACTCCATGAATCCTAACGTGTCATTTAGTTTCTGGAAAAAGGGAAAAAAAAAAAATGTTTCTGTTGTTTTTAAAGCAGACTTCAGGATGCAGTGCTGGACAGCATGGCCTGTTCACGTGGAGATTTTTTAGAATGATCGTAACATCTCGATGCTGGCTGACTGCCAGAGCAACTAATGCAGAAAAACAACTTGGGTTGCACAAGATTAATGAACTCAAGTGTATGTGAGAAATAAGATTTGCTGACAGGACTCAGACATCAGCATCTTCCTTCACGTTCTTATTTAGATCTTTCCAACCCCCATCCCTAATTCTCTATATAAACAGTATATATATACTGTGAATCTATCACTCTTTCACACTTTTTGCTTCCTTTCAATTTCTTCATCTCGCTGTTTTATCTACGTTCTTTCCTTGGTAAAAGATAACGTGTTCCAGGAACGGAGCTTAATGAATATGCACAGTCACACTCGTCTGTCTGCACGGACAACAAAGGAAGAAGACATTAACATTCCTGCACATGCTCTGCACTCTGGTCAGGGATGAACACACACACACACACACAAAATCTATAAAATAATGAACTGATTTATCAAGAATGACAATAATCACTACTTCCACACAAGGGATTCTACACTGAGCCAGACTACCTTAACTCTGGAAGTGGTGAGAAACGCATAAAGTGTCTCAGACCACAAACAGGCAGCACACATTATTAAGTGCTACTGCTGGATTAGAATATTTGAATTTCCTTCCGTTTGCCAGGAAAATATGGCAGACACGAGTTAAACATATGCCAGATGTCGAATATAAGGTACCATCAAGTTATTATAGATTTTGGCTGATTCAATACAGGACTGAATAAGTCAAATTCTGATAAAGAAGCCCTGTGTGTGTGTGTGTGCACAAAAGAGAGCCTGCATGCTTATAAATCACTGCATGCATATAATTATGCATCTCGTATACTTCCCCTTGTGATAGTGAACATTTTCCACCCAGCACATTTGTGGTTTGCAGAAACCCATCTACACCCACCCACACACACACACACACACACACACACACACACACACACACACACACACACATTAAATAAACACGCATTGTGTCTGTCTCCTCCTCCTCCACTTCACCGAGGTGTTGGAATTAGCCTGAATCTGTAAACGTCACTGGAGATCATTCATCACAGTCAGATGTGAAGTCAGGAGTCTGTCCAGATGGCAGGAGATCCTTTTACATCTGCACTAACAACAAGCTATCTGATCTGAGGTCAGTGTCAGTCACCTCGGTGATCTGGAGTGAATGTGAGCCCTCCATTACTCTGCTGCTCTTTAGGTCAGACAATATCGAAATACAGTGAGGAGTCAGGTTCGGAAAACTTGTGATTGGGGCTAGACTGATTTATGGGGTCGGTATTGGCCTTTTATCTGGTATCAGATATCAGACATATCATCATGTGCAAAGTGATGAGCCTTCCTGACAGAGCAACATGTGTAAAACAGAACTTTAAAGTTTATTTAATACACTTTTTAAAATGTTTTAATTTAACAGATTCAACGCGTAAGAAAAAAAATATCCAAAGATCTGACCGCTAACACGCAGAAATATTCTATATCACTGTCTTCGGCATGAATTTCCTGTGATCCTACATAGAAATAAACCGTTTTTGAATAGAAGCAAATGGTAAAACACAAATCACTAGAGATTCCAAAACGTTTTTTCTTATATCCAAGGTTTCTGGTCTGGAGCAGCGGGTCGGACTGAGGTGAACATTGGAGGGGTTTTTTTTCCCCCCCAAATGCCACAGGAATAAATCCTTAAAGAAAAAAACAGAGCGATGTCCCGAGGGGGATTCAGGCTGCAGCTGGAGGCCAATAACAGACCAATTACCCAGCTGACCACAGCAAGAAGCCTTCAGCTCAAAGGTTAATATAACATGAATTGATTTGACACACTAATAAAAAATTAAGGACGTTACCTCAGGCCACACCACGTACACACACTCTGTCACATTTATACCAAATGTGTGCAGGCTGATACAGAGAAATAGAAACACGCACTCGCACAATTAACAGACATGTAAGGTAGAAAACTATACACACACACACACACACACACACACACACACACACACACACACACACACACCCAGTGCAATGGGGCCCCTTGGAGAGTATTATGTAACATTACCCCTGACATATCAAGTGATTTCACGCACCTAGAAGCAGGACAATCGAGCCATTTGTTCAGCAGGTCAGAAATAGCCTCCTCCTTCACTGCCACAACTACTGTGTCTGCACTGCAGTTTGGCTTTTTCAGGGGGCCCAAAGTTCAAAATGAGCATAATATATCTGCAGAGGTTAATATGGTTGTTGTTCAGTATAAATAAATCAGCCAGTTTTGGGGGCAGCTGCTGGGATTTAATGGCTTTATACTAACTACACACGTTGGAAATTCAAGACTGAGCAGAGTTTAGTGTTGAATAAACAGTGTAATAGCTGCAGCAGGATTACCATTCCAGTATGTTGTTTAGTGATATATTACCCCTGTACTCAATGAACTCCAAACCTGTTGCTGAAATGTTAAAGTGAGGTCACGTTACTCACATGTATAAAGAAGTGAGGAAGATTAGTGTCAGGAAAAAGAACATTATTTGCTCTTTGGAATTAAGCGCCGTCGTTCCATCACTCTCTCCAATTAATGCAGTTTCATGCTCTCAATATTAACATATAAGGAAATCGCTTTTGTTCAAATGTATAATACGTTTATACATGAGAAAAAATGTACTTGTATATTAACCTAAACATTTTAACATGTAAAAACTGAGATTTTTTTTGGCATATATTTTCAAAAACAGGTTTACATTGATACAGGCAAGTACATATTGTAAATATATTGTGAAGACATTAAATGTAAAGCTGAAGCAATTAATTGATTAGTCAATCGTCATAAAATTAATAACTATTTAACAATCAATTAATTGGGGTTTGGGGTGTTTTTTAAGCAAAGATGCTAGAACAAAAGTGTGAACATTTTTGGGTTTCTGCAATTTGAATTTTGGAATTTGTGCCTTTTTATAGGCAAAATAATTCAACAGAGAATATAGTCAACAGATTATTCTATAACAAAATGAACAGTTAGTTGCAGCCCAAATTACACAGATTTTCCACTGCATTCATCTTTCTATCTTCCCAACCCTTCTGCTCTCCCATTCAGCAGAAACCAGAGACAAAAAGAAGTGATCAACTGATTCGAGTAGTTGGAAACCAGGACCAGGAAGAGGATATGGGATCTCCACTGCCATTACAATCACACTTATAGTAGTAGTTTCTCCCTACTCTGTGTAGTGAACCATAGAGGACAGAATGATGACAAATATTTAGAGAGCAAAACGAAATATGGACGGAAAGTGTGCCCACGGCGTGAAAAACTGAAGAAAAATGTTCAGATGTATTGGGCTATATTTAACTATTTCTTTACTTGTATTGATATTATAGAAGTGGCTAGATTTGCTTCAGTACAATATCTGCTGATTCAAATTAAAATGTTGTCTCATCCTATTAGCACTCTCTATGCACTTGATATGAGGAAAACAAGATTTAAAACTCTAGATCGTATGTCTTGTTAAAACTGACTTAAATATGCTGTGACATAGAAAGTGGACTGGATACAGATATTACAAGTGCGAGCCACTGTCCACAGAATTGGCATATACAGCTCTGGAGAAAATTAAGAGACCACTCCAAAATTTCCAAATCTTCCAAAGTTCATTTTGCTCAAACACATACCTATAAATAGTAAAGCCAGAGAACAGATCATTTTGCAGTGGTCTCTTAATTAAAGTGTCTGTACTTCAGGATTATGCCTGTAATATATAATATGTCTCAGGTGAATGCTAAAGGAGACACCTAAGATAAGCTAGTCTTCAGGTAGACAGTGATGCTACCTTTTCATTTCTTTTTGTGTGTGTGTTTGTGTGTAAAGAATGAGTTTTAGGGTAACTACAGAAGAACCAAGACGGGCATACTACAGTGCAAGCGGGAAGTACTCCCGGTGGCCTACGGGTCTATTATAGCAGTCCTATATAGTTTTAAAGGGGCTATTTGAGCTCTAGGGGCTTTTTAAATGGTGGTTTCACATGTTACACACATTTGGCCCAGACTGCTGCCACCTTTAGACTCCTAACCAGCCTCCAACGTCAGAGAGGCCTGGCATCAAGACACATGTGCTCGACGGTGAAAACCGTTTAACGTGAGGATATATGTGTGTGTATTTGTGTGAGAGAGAGACAGAGAGAGAGAGATAAGAGAGGAAGACAAAAGGAGAGAGAGCCAGTGTCAGTTGCCCTGCGTGGACAACACGCATGTAACTGGACCCTACAGCTGAGGCCATGACCTCAGCGGGTTTTTCCACAGGCACACGCGTGCGCGTGCGCATGCACGTGCACACACACACACACACACACACACACACACACAGGACACATAGCAGGTCCTTGGTTAGCATAAAGTCAGTGGAGGCTGGCACAGCGAGAGCCAGCGTCCATTCAGAGAGTCATGCATTGTAATCCTACACAGTGTGATCACACAGGCTTCACAGTGGAGAATGCTAATCTAAACTAAAAGGCAAGACACAAAGAAACAGCCGGTTGACTTGTTTCTGGTGGGTGGAGCAGCGAATCAAATGCATTTTGATCTCAGGTTGAAGAAGGATCCTTTGAGTGTTTCCCACGTGACTCAACGGCAACCAAGCTGAGGTGCCGTGATGTTCCTTACGCGGTGAGGGGAAGCAGAATGGAGAGAAAGTGGCCATATTGACGTATAACTGCTGCTGTCACAATGGAAACTGATGGTTATATTATGGAGAGAGGTAATCCCAGCATGCCCATTGTAGTCTCGTATTTAGTTGTTATGTTTGGTTTTTCTTAAAGCAGGGTGAGAGAGAAGTGTCTAAGGGTTAGCTCAGGTTCACATTCTGTATCATCCTAGCAGTTAATGTTGGTATTTTCATTGTCTAACCATGACCACATGAGAATGCGAATGCAGCAATTATGTGTCAAATGAAAGCCAGTTGCCAGTGAAAGTTTGTAGGAAAATAATTGTAGGAAATCAGTTTGGAGGATTCCAGATGTTTTCTCATGTTTGTTTCAATTGCGTCAAGCTTTTTAAAATAAGCCCGAGCGCGCAACTGCCGAGAAGAGATGACATGGTAGTGAAAATGAAAAAAGTGCAGTAAATCCAGCAATCTGTGGCAGATTTCTTTTTTTTTTGTTAACATTCCCTGCGAGACTAATTAGAATTCCGGAGTAAATAACTGTTTGTAAAAATAACTACGCCTTAATACTTTTGGCCAACAGCCAGCAAAAACACTGAATACATCTCACATGCTAAATTTAACTTTGGCACATTTCTTTGTAGGACCTTTTTGACACATCATCAACCACACTTGTGCATGACCCGCAGAAAAGCAGATTTCTAAAACCCACACATGAAAAACAGAGCGGGCCAAGTACGTCTTTCCAACTAGGCCAACACCTGTTCTGTGCTTTGCTGCAGCTCTCTGAGAGTCAAACTGCTTAGATCGTTCTGCACTGGAAAAACCGTTGTCACCCAAGCTGTGTAATGTGTGTGTCGGCTACCACGTGAAAAAAAAATGTTTTAAAGAGGACAAGGTGTAATCCTGAGGGAGTCGACTGCGGACTGGCAGCATTTTTCCACATGAATGTTTCAGCGCTGATGGCTGCGGCCTAATCATAACACATTTCAGTCAAATCTTACGGACCCCACAGCACAACTGCTTATGCTTGCAGTTGCTACTTAGTCATTGCTTTTAGAGGTTAAGAGTCCTACCTGCCCCTGTTTGAAATGTGTCGTCCTGCCTGCCCGTCTTTATGCTGCTCCCAGAGGTGCCGAGTCCATCTGTGGAGGCAAACAGTAGCAATATGAAACAGCAATAAGTGATTGAAAACAATTACAACTGTCAACTGGCAGCTCTGGGCTCCACGGCGGACCAGAAGGTTGCTGCTGCTCGTATCAAATTCTCCTTTCTGCTGCGAAGGAATGTTTGATCGCAGACCACCGCAAACTGTCCCAGAGAAGATGTTGCAATCCCCCGCTGGCAGCCCAGCAAAGGCGGATGATAAAAGTCAGAGATGATTTAATGCTCCTTAAATGGCTCGTATTAACAGACTTGGCTGGTGCGGTGGGTGTGAAGGGGCACGATCCGACGCGCGACGTCCACAACTTCAGGTCTGATGTCTCAACCAGATGTGAATAGAAATGAGCAACAACAACATGCAGACTTCAAATGAAACACACGCACAGTCGAATAAGGCCAACGACGTGGGCCGGAGGTGGCGCAGGTGGTTTTCTGAAAATTCTAAAAATGATGTTCTCTGTGTGTGTGTGTGTGTGTGTGTGTGTGTGTGGTAGACCTGTTGCTGCTGCTGCTGTTTAACATCTGTTCAGCCGCAAACGAGCTAACTGGGGTCAAACGCGTAGCGCCAACAGGTGAATAGCACATGAATGAGACGGTGAGCAACGGTTCAGTGGCGAGAAGCGACGGGGTGTTTGCGGCTCCGCGCTCTTTGGCGCGTCTCTGCGGGGATCTGTCGGCGTGTGCTGACGCGCACGCGCCGCTTCCCCCCTTTTCGGCGCTCGCGAGCAAATTACAGCAAAAAAAATAAAGAAGGAGCGCAAACACCTGAGCAGGTGGCTCATCTTCCACGAAGAGTTTGTTGGCGATACATTAAAAGGAAAGAAAAGAAGCGGCGCGTTTTGACGAACCTCCGGCTGCTCCCGCGTCGCCTACCTTTGGAAGACGGAGCCCGCTCAGACCTGACGGGCTCTTGGGGCCGTCTAAAGTCCCGACACTTGGGAGATAATCCAGCTGAAGAAGTCTCGAGAAGCATCCGAGAAAGGGCGAAATGCTGACGGGGAGGTGATGGCGAGCTGCGCTGGTGTTGTCAGCAGACGGTGCAGAGGAGGAGGAGGAGGAGGAGGAGGGAAGGGAAGGAGACAAGTTGCAGAAGAGAAAGTCCGGCCCCTCAAGTCCTGCCCCCTCCCTTCCCCTCCGCTCCGCTCTCCCGCTGACAGAAATAGGAAGCACGGCGCCCCCCCCCCCACCACCAAAAATAGCCCGGACTTCACACGGGGCCTTCAGGACTTTTGTCTTCCTGCGCCGACGGACTCCTACTGGGTGCAGACTGCGTCCAATCCGCGTCCTGGCTCCTCGGGAACTTGTACAACGAGTCTTAACTTTGGTTGCTGCACTGTGTTTGTGCAGGACGCGTGTCAATTAGAATAATGCCACACACACACACACACTGTGGCTCCATCTGCTGACAGAAAACCTCAAACCCAGCCACGTCCTGGCACCGGGCGCAGCGCTGCGGTTCCGCCGCCCCTGACACCCTCCAGGGGCCCGTCGGACGGACGTTGGAGGTCCCCAGACGTGATGCGAGCAGGACTTTTAATTTCACTTTTCACCTTCTTCTCGTCTGCGTCCCATGTTCCGTCGCACGCGACGCTCTGAACACATTCACGCGTAAAATGTTTCCCAAAAAAATGACACGTGGCCTCGCGCCTCAGTGTGACGGTGTGTTATTTTTGTCCGGGTGAAAACAGGCGTTTGGAGCATTTTGTGTGTGTCTGTAAGAACATCTCCGATTACAGTCATGTTGCACTGGAACTAATGTCTAATGAAAAATAATATATTATTGTGACAGGAGGGGGGGTGCACTTTGGAACTTTGTGTACGATAAAGGTTCATGTGCACAAAAACCACGTCTGTAAAGGCAAACATCTCAGGAAACTAGAAATCTTCTCTTGAACCATATTGGGTTTCCTTTTTCAGTTTGATTTCCTGCCAGCGAATATATGTAGTGGTGCCTGGCGACTGCAGTCACCTCAAGTGGTGTGCTCCAAAAACATGCTGCACGTTTTCTTTTTTTTTTTTTTTAATTTCACACGAATTATATGACAAGACAGCAGCCTGTTCACTAATATCATAAGTTACAGTTTGTTTCGTTTCATGCCTACAGTCATTTCACCAGAGCGCAAAACTTTGATTTGAAAAACTGGCATCCCCTTTTTAGAATTCTTTCAGCACATTTAACACCGTTGCAATATTCATTTTTATTAATATAAAAGCATGCACGCTGTGATCCATTTGGCTATGATATCTGCTTGTAGAACATTTTATCGACAACCACGCTGAATTGCCTCATAATGTATCTGCAGGAGAGACCGAACACAACTCCTGAACATTGTTTTCACATCCTCAACAACAGCAGAGGAAAGTCTGCTGAAAGAGCCCTCTTGAGGAAATGTTTGGAATAGTTTCTGTGGGCCTTATAACAATGTCATATATTGTTGAGCTGCTTGTAGAAATAGCCATACTCGCTACAGTACAGTTCATTCACGGAAAGGCCTAAACCATGTGTGCCACATTAGAGTTGTAATCTAGGAGATTATAACCGTAACACATTTGGCTCTTACACTGTAGGATTAAAGCATAGAATCAAAGCTGATTCGAATCTGTTGTGAAACCAAACACACCCCTGTTCTGTAGTTGTGTTAGCGACGGGTCTATTTTTTCTGCTTTTTGTTCAGCAGATCAGTTTTAAATGTTGCAAACGGAGGATTGGTACGAAAGACGAAACAGCCACAGCGAGGTGTTAGATGAAGAGCTGAGGGCTCGCTCACTGCAGAACCAACATGTAATTTAAGGTCAGCAACGCCCTTTAATGTGCTGTCCAGGATTACACAAAACCACTCAATTAGATCTGGAAAACCTGGGAAACCAGATCTAATCGTGGTCACTCGCTGCTCGGAGTGGATATATTCAAAAAAGGCCATTCGTTTTCTGTAACCATGGTGTACACTATCCCCTGAGCACAAGCAGAATAAGTAGGTATCCTTGTTCCTGTTCCTCGTCGACGTAACAATAATTAACTGTCACAGAATTTCTGCAGAAATTTATTGAAGCTTGAAAACATTTTTAAATTGTTACAATTACATTTAGTAGTAGTGGAGTAGTAGATGAAGAGTTGTAAAGAGACCCTGCTGATGAATGTAATGTGGTTGAGAAGATTAGCCGACAGTTACTGAAAAACCAGGCGTGCTGTGGAGGAACAGTAGCCTTAATAACCTTTGTATGCTTAAAAAGTGTGAGACGCCACAGTTAGTCATGTAGAAGTCATAGAAAACATGTCTAATTAAATGCTTGTGATTATTGGTTATATTCACCGTTTCCCCCCTCGTAATAATACCATAACACACTGGAGGTCATGTAAGTTTGTAATTCACTCTACTTTTCATAATATAATAAAAGCCTGTTCATTATGTAAAACCTTCTAATATTGCTGTTGTAAATCTTTATTTGCTGTTGTCAGACCACCTAGCGCAGGGCAACCCAACCCATGTAGGAGGAAATAGAGCATCCTGCCTGTGTGGTGTTCAAACACGCACGCACACACACACACACACACACAGACAGTACACATATTACTGTGGTATCTTACATGACGCAGGGCCATCATCTTGTGATCTTGTTTCTGGCCCAAAGTCTTCCCAGAATCAAGACGCCGTTTGCTGTTAGCAGCCACTCGCGCTGTGTCACGTGCATCCTTAAAATGCAATGTCACATAAACTGAAGTGTGGTCAGTGTGAAAGCTGTATTAATTTATACAAATCAATACACATCCTGCACACACAAAACCAATCCCAAAACCATCAAGAACATAGATTTTTTTTAAATCCCCAAGTTAAAATGTTCACAATTATAAAATAAGTAAATAAATAAAAACCCTAAAGATAACAGCTACAATAATTATTCATGATTACTGTCTTAAAAATAGGTTCCCATGGAGTATATCTATTTTCATATGTATGACAGAGGTACATAGGTACTTTTTTTTGCCCATCTATACCTCCTCCATGTTTTTGTTGCTTTTTCTGAAGTCTGAAATCTGCATATAGTACAATTTATTTGAGGCAGAAACTGGCATTTATTCATATGAGTTTCACTAGCACTTCTCAGTGTTTTTCCCCTCTTTCAACCGTCCTCTTGTTTCCACACAGCACAAGCGTGTGTGTGCCTTTAATCCTTTTTTCCGATCTCGGCGCAAGCCAGGTCAACAACTGATTTTTCAGACTAATATTGAAACCAAGACGTGCGCGCCTGTCTTCTTCGGGTGGTGCTCCAGCGTCGCTCACCCTCGGGTGCCTCTGCGAACAGGGGGAACCCAGCACCGTTCCCAGAAACCCTCAGTGTGTGGGTGTATAGGGCTACATAACTGTGTGTGTGTGTGTGTTTGTGACTGCATGTGTCTATGTGCATTGGCACAAAGTGCATGCTGCAAGCGTATACGTGTGTGTGTGTGTGTGTGCATGTGGTTAGTTCATTCAATTACACAATCTACCATGCAGTCTGAATCACATCCGGTTTCAAGCTGAAAATAACAAAACCACAGGGTGACAGAAAAGCAGCACAGCAGGCAAACGCCCACAGGGAGAGAAGAATACACACACACACACACACACACACACACACACACACACACACACACACACACACACACACACACACACAC
>JAVQJF010011665.1:0-15196 GCA_036023855.1 Gadopsis marmoratus
CTCACACTCACACACATTCACGCACTCACACACACTCACTCACACACTCACACACTCACTCACTCACACACTCACACTCACACACACACTCACACACACACACTCACACTCACACACTCACTCACACACACTCACACACTCGCTCACACACACTCACACACACTCACACACTCACTCACTCACACACACTCACACACTCACACACACTCACACATACACACACACACACTCACACTCACTCACACAGACACACTCACTCACACTCACACACTCACACACACACACACACTCACTCACACTCACACACTCACACACTCACACTCACTCACACAGACACACTCGTGCTGGTGTTGACAGACACACAGACCGTAGAGTCCAAACACAGTCGTGTCCTCAGCCTGCTGAATGTTCAGGGCTGCTCACAGCTGTTTGATGCTGCTGATGCTCAGACACCAACTACAGTTCCTGACAACAGTAACTGAACATATACTTTAACTAACTTAAATCCATGGAAGCAAACAGAAAGGATGCAGCCAGCAACCAAACATGGATGTAACTACTTAACTTGCGCAGGCATCATGCATAGATATTTGAAAATGACAGTTTTTTACACACTAAAGGGACACATAATGTTACCGAAACTGACACTCAAAGATCAAAACCTCAGCTCAAGTCTCCAAAGCTTTAAACACATTTTCCATTTTGCAAGTGGACTCACTGCACACAGTTCTCTACATAACACACAGGAATCTGACATAAAGTTACTTAGTTTAACACACTGAGCAACGTTTGGCAGCAACAATGGAAGTCGACACAGCAGCGAGAGGAAGAGTGAGAGGGTGGAAGAGGAAGTCGGGGCGACATTAGTTGACCATGTTGAGACCAACTTGAGCTGAGCGCGTTGCCTCTGTATCCATGTGATGGAAAATCTCTCAGTTGATGTGACGGAAAGTCGGAAATCCAGATGATTTCAAAGCAGACGTATTTACTGAAGCTCGGCCGAGGAGATGATGATCTACAGTTACAAAGTAATGCCATCCAGAGATAATCCCCGTTATCTCCCCAGCAAGGCGTATTTGTCCTGTCTATGACCGTCCCCATAAGGAGGCCTTCCTCCCACCTCTGACCCTTCACCTGCAGCTCCACTCTCTCTGAGCTGCTCAGCCTTCATCCACGACCTTGCTACTCTGTTCCTTACGATAGTCACAATGAATCTGCCTGAGCTTCTGAGATGTGGGTGCTGTGCAGGGCTGGGTACGACACTCGAGGCGTAGATATCGGCTGTGACGTCGACGAGGCGCCGAGATGCAGCCTAAGTCTTTTCTGTTCACTGTATTCAACAGTACACGTTCCTGCAGACGTGAACAATCTGCCTCTGCGGACGTCTTTACATGCAGAACTATAAATTGCGCCATTTGGTGTAAATATTTTGATACGTGTTCATGCCGTTTTGAATGCAGGGCTTCCTTCTGCAGGATGTATGGGGTGTTTTGCACTTTGGGTGTGTGGCTTTGTGAATTGTGTTATGAGCCCTGTTTTCAAATATGTGTGTTATCCATTACATAAAAGTGTAAAGTCTCTACTATATGTAGAGCTGAGAACACTGACCGCCACAGCACCCCCACCCCCCCTGTACAGATGTAAATATGTTCCTTCTTCACTCAGGCATGTTTCAGCTTTCAGGATCAACACGTAGTTCACTTCCCACCACACATGATGCACAGTTCAGTTTGGAAACGCAGCCACGAGTGAACATGAACAGAATCAATGCTTTGACTTTGGAGCCACAGCGTCGCACTTATCTCCCTGTTAGGGAGGTTCAGGGAGTTTTGAGCAACAATAAATAAGAAGTCATTGTATTATTCTATTATAATACTTTCATGCAAAAAAGAAAAATAAAAGGAAGTGGATACAGAAGCCGCTGGCAGCTATTAAGGCCCAGTGTCCCTGGGAATTCTGTCGGTATTGGATGATTCTGCAGCACACGGTTTACCGATGTAGTGTTTCCTTTATGTAGCCAAGCAGAAAGTAAGGATGTGGGAGTCTGGAGCCGGAGTCCTGTCACAGATTCATGATTACTGTCACCGTTTGTAAAACCATAACCAAGATCTTTACTTATCTTTAGCCGTGTCTTTGTTGCCCTAACCTCAACCACACCTTAACCGTGCTGCAGGTCTCGTGCACAGATATTGTAGAAAGAAGAACACAGAAAATGTTGGAATTCTACATAAAAAGAAAAACATTGTAATTTAAGGTTATTTGGGGTTTTGTGGAATTTCCCAGGACCCTGACTTGACTTGATTAATTGAAATTACAAACCTTCATGAGGCCTCTGAAGGCTGGAACGCTGAACCTGCACCTCCTCCCAAACATGCAATCCACGCGGGTTCCAGCCCTCTTAAAAAACGAGTGTGTGAAATGTGTTTGAGTTTGACGAGAGAGACGACATCGAGGAGGACGAGCAACTACCCCTCCTCAGATGCAGCGCGGTGCACAGCAGCATCCAGGCCTGTCCCCAAAGGAGACATTCCCAAACAGAGCTAACATATTTCAGCTGACAAACTACATGTACTAGTGAATTAATATAATTCTCCACGTGTCTCAGATGCACATTGGAGAGACTTTCCCTGATGTGCCGGCCTGGTGTGACGTATATGATCTTGGCACGGATGGAAGCTGGGTAGCTGGCGTGACTGACTAAGTGCTCAAACCAAAAACTCCAAAAGAATTTATGGAATCCCAAACATTGCAACAACCGCACAGCAGTTATCAAACCCCAATTGTTGTGCAACACAGCTTTAGCACAAAAAGTCAGCATCTGCTCTAAAAAGACTGTACTGACCCCTGTCTGACCCTGCTGCCTCTATTCAACCTCCCTCCTGCTCACTATAATGGATCCCTTTGTGTGCTTTCATATTACTGCTGAATCCATTTATTATGAAGGTCAGAAAACATTGTGGTATTCAGACTTGTTGTATTGAGGCGACTCGCCCTTCATGCGCCGGCTTCAGGAAGATGCTGGACAACTGAACTCTGTAAAACTCTTTGGCACTTTACTGTGTCTCTCTGCTCTCTGTTCAGCATTGTCTCTTATTCTGGAACATAATGTGACATGTCACGTTACATACTTGTTGTTGGACATTCATTTCGCGACAACGTGCATGTGAGTTGATAGACAACGCAGCTGAAGGCCAGGGGTTAGGTTTGTTGTGCAAGCATTCCCCAGGGGAGCCGATTCTCTCCTGCCACCTTCATCTATACCTCACTAATTCATGACCTGTCTATAAATGCTTTGTTAGTATCAATGCCACCCCCGAAGCTACTGGCTTAAAGATCAGAAAAAGAAGCGCTGTCATTCGCGAATTTCCTCTGACAAACACACATAATTACAGGAATTAGCCCGCTATTTTGTCATTAGCCTTCACTTTCAATGAGCCAATAATGAAAAGAGAAACAAGAGTCAGAGACAAAGACGGATGTCTTTAGAGGATTTCAAGACACTTCTCCCCCCACCTCTTAGCCCACACATTCAATTTGCTGTTTTATTAATATTATTAATGTAGTCAAGCTTGAAGCTTTGAAGCAGAGAGTTTTTTCTTCTGATTGGTATTGTGCGCGCACTGATGGCTCGGCTCAGGGGAAGTCAGAGTGATTTCAGATGCATTTGTTAGCGCCATGATGAAAATGGCAGCTCGCCTTTTTAAAGCCGGATACTCGCGAGCGTGATTACGGGGTGTGTGTTCAAATAAATGAAGCCAAAACAATGACACACAATCAGGACTTCATAAGCGAAAGGCCACGGACAGATTAATAAGTGCTTTGCAGACACACACACACACACACACACACACACACACACACACACACACGCAGAGGCCTTTCGGAATTAAAGATATATGTGACACATTAGACAAGAGTTTGTCCGGGACCATTCTCTATCCAAATGAGCAGGAGAAAGCAGTGATCTCACCATGTAATTTGCCGTTGATTTGTGTTTGCACAGACTGAGCCTGATGTCTTTCAACATTAATAAGGGTAATATTTTACCTCTCCTTCGCCTGACAGGCCTTGGCAGTGAGGATCAGCTCAGAATAGCTTTGTGAAGAGAGAGAAAGACAAGGGACACTCACAGCTGGACATGGTGTTGAGCCCGTGACAGTAATAACACTGCAGTAATGGGGGAATATAAATAGCAATGAAGTTGTCAAGTGAATTCTCAGTCTACTACAAAGACGGGTGCATAATGAACGGAGGCTGTAAGCTTGCACTTAAAGATGCACTCCCTGATTTCACCACAGATCCTTTGAGACTCGACGGTGTTTGCACATTGACAAGTTAGCTTAAATAAATAGGCACATTATCAGTCTGCTTGTGTCTAATTAGTTAACCTGAAAATGGCCTTGCTGTGTGTCGCGTGGACACGTGGACATGTTATACCGTGGGCACAGACGTGCAACGGCCTCCCAGAGTCTGCCTTCACTAAATGATGGCACACTGCATGTGGTGGTTTTGTGCTTCTCTTTGTTGCATGTGTCCCTCTTGCTTCCTGTTATCCCTCTGCTATCACCAACTAAAGATAACCCATAAAATGCCCTCAAATTGATCATTTCAAAAGATCATTTGTGTGCACTCAATATCCTGTTGGACTGTCAGATGTTGCAGATTTAAAACAGATGATGTTTTGGGACTTTGTGGTGTTACTCTATGAAACTGTGACCCAGATAGACTTTCTGTACTTTTTCCAACGCTCGTCTTAAAAAGCGTCCCCTCCACCGACTGTAAGAATAATGTGCCACTAAAAGGTTTTAAGTGAAACTGGGCTCCGGTCAAGCTTAGATCTAAGCTACAGTCTGTAAAAATGCACCAAATAGGAACTTCTACTTTCTGTCAGGATTATTATAATAAAATGTGTTTCCTTCTTTCATAATTGCTAATCTCTCAGGTCAACACAAACCTGCTGTAGGGAAGCTGCTTCAGTCTGTTCTGCTTCAGTCCTCTGCGCTTTCATCGGGACCCCCAGCGAGGATCAAATGAGCGGGCGCTGAAGAGGTTTGAATGCAACATCTTTATTGAAAGACCCTGAGTGACATTGTGGTTTTGGCTGGTTAAGCTTGGCACGGAAGCACAGACTGGATCGTGTTCTCCGCCACGTTCCCTGTTCCGCAGAACAAGATGCTGTAGAAGAAGAAGAAGAGGAGGAGGAGGAGGAGAGACCGAGGGAAGTGTGATGAATATTTAGCTTTAAGTATCAGTCTGAACTCGTACAGAAGGTGTCTAAACAGTAGAGCCTCCTCGGACTCACTGATATTAGCACTGAGGAATGGATTCATGTGTGTGCTGATTGTTTAAAATCTGCGTGGGCTGACGAGCCAAAATGTATTACGTCGAATAATTCCCAAAATAATAGAAGAAATCTAGCATTAAAATAGCTTCTTGTTCCAGCGTGATTCTAAATATTTTCCCCCCATCACAATATGTTTATTTGAAGGAAGTGGGCGACGGAGCATCGTTCTCTTTATCATCAGGTTTATTGCCAAGTAGGTTTACACATACAAGGAATTAAACCTGAGATATACTACATCTCACCCCCCCTCCCCACACACACACACAGCTGCCCTAACCACTAGAGGGCACTAGGGGCAGTCCCATGGTGCCCTCTAGTGGCCAAAGATAGTCCATGTCTTGGGAACTGCTACTTTGACAGCAGAAACACAGCCAAGCTCTGCTCATCGGTTCCTATAAATATCTACATGTTTCCAACCTCGTTCCTGTGCATCCAGAATATTAGAATCACCATCACTAGCTATGACCTCAGTGCTGCAACATATCATTGAATTAACGCCCCTAAAATCGGATCATTATCGGCCTCATAAAACTAGATTTATGGCAGAACTGTTGTACTGGATTGCATTAGACTATACAGGTGTAGCTAATAAAGTGGCCACTGAGGGTATATTTGTTCACGCAGAGCCCATCTTCATCAAACCTGCAAGCCCAGTTTGTGGTTAGAGATAATACTTGTCTACATTTAATGAGGCCAGATGAAAAGAAAAACATATATATTTCAAATTAAGGAACTGGTTGATTTTGCAATTATTATCATTGTTGTTTTTACAGACACAGCAGTGGTTGCTCTGGGCTGAGAGACCCATCATGTGACTACTCATGCCACCACTAGGGGGCGCACTGCCAACACACACACACACACTGATACAGGATACAGTGAAGGAAGGTAAATAGGAATGCAGCAGGGACAGAAGGGACTGTAAGAGTGAGAAATAGACGACAGTCACTTATCAAATAGTTGTATGATAATAGATCATAATGATAAATCTGTCGTTTGTTTGCCAGCAGTTTTGTTACGTTGACATTTAATTCTCGTAATGACACTAGTTTGTAACCCTGTCGATATCACGGGACACAGGTCTGAAGGCCTTTGGACTCACGCTGCACTTCTTAAAGTCACTGCTTGTTACAATTTTTCTCTTTTATTTTTTACATTTATTAGCTCCTTTGGGGCGACAGCAACAACGACAACATGAATAAATAAATTGGACTTTTTAATTTAACATCTGCTGTTATGTGTAAAAGACTTTACCTATAACATTAAACATGTCT
Organism: Gadopsis marmoratus; assembly: GCA_036023855.1. Lineage (NCBI taxonomy): Eukaryota > Metazoa > Chordata > Actinopteri > Centrarchiformes > Percichthyidae > Gadopsis > Gadopsis marmoratus. The sequence continues at coordinate 6,619 of JAVQJF010011665.1, forward strand.
CAAAGATAAATAGATAAAATGAAAGAAATGGTCATATAACAATATCAAAAAGGCATATAATATGTAGTGCAATCGTTGCAGAGCTACATTGGACTTATCTGTGTTTTTTGGGCAATGGATTATTTAATTATTACCTTTATCATTTAGCAGTATCATCCTGAATTTCCCTAATTGTCACTCTGTTTTCATTGGAAAACATCTAACACATGTCCAGAAGGTTAAACAGATATAATATACAATAGACTAATGTTAGATGTGCCATGCTGACAGCAGTTTCTAATCAGAAAACTTTGTTTTTTATGCCAACATTCAGTTTTGTTTTTAGGGCAAAACTGAAATGGTTTGGTTATGAAAACCTCAGTGCACCCTATGTTAATGTTACAAATGGTTTCATGTGGTAATTGGCATTTACTGGTTATGGCAAAGCACCATTATCATTGAGCACCACTGATATTATAAACAGCCGAAGCGTCTCCTGATGATTAACAGGATATTGCTGTGTAGGTTTGCTTGATTGTCACTCTTTGTGTGATCTGGCATTAAGCTGCGAGGACGAGTGCCACTTCACAGTCGTCTGTACAGAAAAGGCTAACTTACATCTTCTTGTCTTTTCCTCTCTGCAGCTCCACCTTGGATGCACCATACTTGGGTTTCAGGGGGTTGATGATGTAGTTGTTCCACCGAAACCGCACCTCTGTCACATCACCCACGTCCACCTCGGTGTCGATCAGCACCTCGTAGGTCTTTCCAGACGTCATCGTGCCCCTGGAGAAGTGTCACAACAGATCCCACTCAAAACAATCTGAGCACCATCACTGGAGAGCAGCTCACGGAGAGGAAGCCTTTGCTTGCTTATAATTACTATATCCACATACTATGTGTATTTTTGATTTGTTTCATGCGGTTTGTGCATCACTCTTACTGTGAAATTTGAAATTGACAAGTCAAAAGGCAAGTTTGCAACATCCCGTTAGTGTTTGTCTGTTGTTATCTTGGGGACTAATCTTTCCTGTCATTTCAGTTCCTGCCCTCGTGTGTCTCCTGGTCCTGACTGTCCAGACCTGCATCCACTCACCTGCCCCTGATCAGCCCTTCAGCCCCCTTATCTGCTCCCCTGCTGTCACTGCCCCTCTTGCCAAATTGTCTTTGTCCTCCGTAGTGTGTTCATAGCCTTCCTGCATTCTTAGTGTTCCTTTCATTCGTTTTTTCGGACTTTGCGTATTTCTCTGGTTTTTCCCGGCCTGGATTTGTTGGCTTGTCGGACTGAGCAGCCCTGTTTGACTGCCTGTCGTCCGAGTAAAATGTTTGCTTTTTTGGAACCTCACCTGTGTACGGTGTCTTTATGTTACAAAGAGGTGGAATCAGATATGGAGTTTTCCATTTCTGAGATGTTCAAAGTTGATTTTTAACAACAAAATCAAACTGGAGAATAGATTTATATTATTCTTTTTTTTTTTGGCATAAACTTAAGTAGTAAGCCAGCTGCTCCCAGTACACACAGTACATGGCCAGTGCCATGTAAGGGTTGTCAGCCCACAGTTCTTGAGCGAAAAGGCTTCTGGTCCTTCAAATGCCTCCATTCTGTAGAAAAACAGAGACACTTTGAAGCCTGTAGTTTGAGATTACCACTCATCACCACCTTGGTTGACCCATAAAATCTACATGTGTTAATACTGCACTTCTCTTTTAACCTTCCTATGCTGTCTGAGATTTTGTGGCGGAACCATCTAGTGGCTATTAGTGAAACTGCAGCTTTAAAGCGCTTCATTGCCTCTGCTCCTGGCATACAACACTCACATGCTATAACAGAGGAGATGAACGTAGCCAGTCCAGTGGCAAAGCTATAAAATGACTCCCTGCAACTGACCCGATCGGCCATGTAGGAAGCAGGGAGGCACATGGTCAGACAAGAGGCGTTGCAGTTGTTCAGGCTCTCAGGCCTGGTCAACAAAGAGAAGCACAACGTCCTAGACAAGGAGGCGGGCCTTTACCTCAGCGATGTCACATGGACTGAAACCCCTTGGTGTGTTCCACAGGACCATGTTAAAATGTTCTTACACATGCAGCTGGTGCTCCTTGGTGCTGGCATCGCCTCCGACGAACGCTACATGCATGTAGCCTGGGTTTGACCAGCTGGGACCACCCAGGGTCAGCTTCACCCTGTAGCTGTAACCTAGAAATGGAAAGAAATAGTAAGCAGCCGCATGATTTCACCAGAGCTCCGGTATCGTGTCATAAGGTGCTGATCGGTGGAGGTCCATGGGTGGGGATTATCAAAGAACACAGGGAGAAAATATCTTCCCACCTGCTGCCTACATATTGCTGTTGGAATGTAATCATAGCGCTGGCAGAAAATGAACAAACTAATCTTTTCTACTGATGCGTTCTCAACTTCGTTGTGTAACTTGTCACATACGGCCTCCAGGAAATAGCCACAGCCAAACAATTTGACATGGACACATAGCCCCTGCCTTCTCCCGCCCCTTATATATTACAAAGCGGTGCAGCTGGTGACTGACTGATGACTCATGTTTGCCCCTTTGGGCTTACCATAGCATCATGAGCATTCATACGTAGCCCACAACTTCATATTTTGGAAGGATAATGTAGCATACATTCACTTCACATATCCTGTTAGCGTGCCCTGCAAAAATGTGCAATGCCGAATACTTGAAAACCCCAAAGTCCACATAAAGGCAACGTAACCCTTGAAACTTCCCAGCAGCACTCCAAGACAAAGTGTAGTCTTCATTTGTTCATTTGACTTCCACCAAATTCAGTTTAAAATGATTTTATTGGCCTACTGGGGGGGGAATGGTACCAGCCTATAGAAAACACTGAGCTGAAAGCATGGAACACACCCCATGACAACCTGGAGCTACTAATCTTTCTCTGGACTGCAATAGGTTTGGGTGGTTCTTCAAAACAGAAGAGATCAACCCATGTGTAAGTCACACTTTTATTTTTGCCAGGGCAGGAAGGGCAGCGTACTTACGGCCAAAGGGCTTTGATCTGCCTGTGTTGAGGAAGTACTTCATCTTGGAAACGCCATCAGTCACAGTGAAGCTGTCAGCACGGTGGCCCATCAGAGGGCAATTATTGTCTGCACATGGGAAACACTTTCCCTGTTGAGACAAGGACACGGTGAAGTGTGAAGCATGAGCTCACCCAGTGATGGAGTGTCAATGAACAAAGTCAAAGTCAAGAGTGACAACGCTGAAAGACTTTCCCCTCTCTACTCCTTCAGAATATTAGCAGATTAGCAGATTGCCACTTTGTAAATATGTTGCTTGGTTTTGCAATAAGCCACTGTGTGGGAACGGGCTGATGCTGTGGCTGTCAGCTATGGCTGCAGGAATAACACCAGACAGTGTTTATGGGGTGAACGACAAGGAGGTGCTGTCATGTCTCAACAGGGACATAGTCATGTGAGGTCATGCTCGGCGCTCCCCGGGCCTCCTTTGATCTGGACATGTGTCCAAAGCGTGGATAAACTGTCATTAACACCGACAGCTGCAGACACAAGCCGTCCCCATGGAAGGCACGAGGGACTCCGGTTTACATCACCCGCTCTGCCGCTGCAAAAATCCAATCTTGCCAAATCGACTTCTAAAACCAAAGAAATGGTTCACAGCCATATCAGTGTCATACAGCAACAGGTGGCGGCCCCGTGCACATGCTGGGATGGTGGAGATATGGGCCCCTTCTCCTCTTCCAGCCCTTGTCTTGTCTGAGCCCATCTGATGGTCCTGAGTCACTTTGTTAAATTGCAACTAGTGGATTCACTCGTGCAGGTGTATCAGTGCAGATCGTTCACGCTGACGTGCTTTTGACCAACTGCAAACTATCTTGACAACGCTGAGATGCTTTCGTAGCTGCGTTGCACCATCCAGTTGTGTATATAACCCTGCTGTGTTGGAGTATGTGCTGGCGTGGTGTGAAGTCAGTCAGCAGACGGGATTCTATGGTAAATACGTTTCCTCAATAAACTAACCAACCGAGCCAGTTAGCCAGAAAGCTAGCTTGGCTTGCTATTGTGGCTGTGCTAGTGCTAGCATGCAACCATCTACATAGAGCATTTGTACTGCTACTTTAAGAGAAATCAATAAGGAAGTCATTCAACACTGACTTTTATTTATTGATATACTGAAAATCTCCTCTCTTTTATATTAAGGATGGCCTTTCTTATTACAGTAAGGTCATTTATGCTAAAGACAGTAGGAAAGGAAGCATAGACTATTCTACTGATCCCATCATGGCTGCAAGTTAGACACTTCCAGGTCGACTCACTCACTTCGATCATGCAACAACCAAGAAGACATTTAAGTTTGTAGAATATGCAATTTACTAATGTGTCAATATGTAAATTCTGTGTAAAGTAATTACTTGAGCAGGCACAAGTGGAACTTTACCACTCTTGCATTTGAACCAAAGACTTACAGCATCAAAGCTGCCCTGGTCAGAACAGGGGAACCCCACAAAGCCTTGGGGTTTGACCATGCTCTCGCTGTAGTACTGGTAGGCTCGGACGTGGTTGCAGGCATCGAACTTCATGGTACCTGGCAAAAGATTGGAGCAAGCAATGACGGGGAAGAGGCGACGTGAGCGGTGCATGGTGTTAAAACAAGGAATATGTGAAGAGATGTGAATGCAGGTTTGAGTCTTGAATTTTACATAGCTAAGTATGAACACGTGTCAAAGAAACATTCTGTGGTTCCGAAGACTGAGAAGCTGTCAGTTAAAGGGTAGAATTATATCTGAAACATTTGAAAATGGCCACTGATTTGCACCAGTTAGCACCAGTAAAACAGTGACGTTAGAGTCAGAGCGTGAGACAGAGAGACGTGTCAGGGAGAGGACGAGGTCACAGCTTCTGTTGTTGTCTCTTCCAGCAGGGCAAACACCAGGCACTCCACGACCTTCAGCTATGCAGCCCTGGCTCCCGCTCTCCTACTCTTATCTATAGGATCGAAAGTGGTAGATTCAGCTGTGCCAGAGTCGCCCCCTCCGGGCCCAGGCATGGCGCCAATGCTGCCACTTGAGCCTTGCTACTCATTGGTCCAGCAGCAATAACTCTGCCTGGGGTTTCTTTGCAATCTTTCCGTTGGGTCAACTCCAATATTCCACAGGGGCACTGCATTGTAAGTTGCGTGGTTGAGGAAATAGGATGTATGCGTCACTGTGTTATGTATAGGCAGCATGCCTGTGATGAGAACATGTACAGTGTGTAGGGCACATCACAGTCGTACATCAAAGGTCACGTCGTGTGCTTGCAAGGTTACGGACAATTTACTCTCGTTCTTTGTAGCTTCTTCACCAACGGATTAAAATGCTGATTTTTATGCGAATGTCGTATGTTCAGGATGTACTGTCTTGTTGGCACACTGCATGCCTCCTGGTCTCCTGAGATGTCAGATAGTCATACTGGAATCATTGCGTAGCAGGGTGGGAAACATAATGCAGTTCTCACTGACGCCACAGAAGGACGCTGTCGCTCTTGGGTTACCCCTGTCAGCACAGAGAAAGGCCAGGAAATGGGAAGCCATTGCCACAGCACTGACACGCACTATGTCCCTGGGAATTAATGTGACTTAACTGAACTCAAATTGGATTATTAGTTCAAAGCCATCTTCATGTAAAGCCAGCTGAGTTAAGTTCACTAGGTACGCTGACATACATTAAAGTTGGATCTGATTTTCATGAAACATATTGCGGTGTTGACGGATCATTTGTTTAACGCATGGTTAGCTGCAGTTCTGCTTTTAGTCGTAGTTTTTCAGTTCAGATCTAGACAACATGGACAGAATCAATGGCAAAATAATTGTCAGAATTCTGGCATCAGCCTATCAAGTTTTATTTAATCAGCATTAGCAATTAGAAAGCCAAATATCCGACATCGCTGAGTGTGAAAGACCGCAGTGTTTGATTGGATGTCAAAAGAAACGTGACTATACCAAAATTGTCATTGTGATCATTGCGTTTCCACTTCATTTATTAAAATGTGTTGGCGTGTCTCCATTGATCTCACCCTGCCAGATGTCATCCAGGTCTGTGGGTTTCCCTGTGTTGGCAGTGCAGCCGGGCATCAGCCCTCCTCCGTTGGGGTAGAAGTCAATGTGGCCCACAGACTGTGACATGCCCAGACCTGAGAGGACCGAATCAGAAATCACCTTTTGTATGGAGACATAAGATTATTTCAAGTTTGGCCAAAGGTCCACTGTGATCAACAGTCATTATGTACCAAGATTGGATTGGAAAGGAAGTCCATCGCTGTGAATGACATCCACAAAGGTGGCGTCGTTGGAGTCCAGACGCACGGAGGCACTACAGCCCTCAAAGTACGGTTCAGCTGGGTCCAGTCCTAAGCAGACAACAAAAAAGGAATCGATGGAATTTAAAGGCAGAAACTCCTAGAAACCTAAATCCCATAATACATTGCAACAAAAAGGAGCATCCTTTGTCCAAAGTGAAGATGCTGCAGATCCAGCAAAATGGTGGCGTCAGACAGGGATGCCCTTCGGCCCCCTGGGAAAGAACACTGAGCAAATAAAAAGAGCAAAGTCTTCTAACCAGAAGATAATAGAATAAGCTGCCGCAGTCTACGTGTTGCTTTCAGCCCCTTAGACAAATTCCAGGGTCACACCTACAGTATCTTATCAAATTTATGAACCAATAGAATAGGTACTGGCAGAGTGATGTTTCCAGTAGATTGATGCGTGGTTTTACTAATAACATATTAGTGTCAAACAGTGTCAAGCTGGTAAGTAGGGCATATTATATAAGACATGAGTTCAAATAAGTTCACATAATATCACAATCAGATACTGTCAAAGATATTCTTATACAAAATTATAAAGAAAATTATAGATTATGTTATTAAAGATTTTACACAAACCTATATATTTATATAGAATTTTCAATAACGGACCATTATAAAGTGCGAGTGCCGCGGCGGGTTCACCTGTGATGCGTGCGAGGCCGCCGATCCTGCTTCCTGCGTCTCCTGCGACGTGAGCTCCGAGGCTGTGTCCGATAATATGGAACACGTCGGCCTGCTGCTTGTAGACGCCCTGCGTCATGCAGCATGTTAAATTCACACTATCATACATGTCATATCAACCACGGTGTGGATGGGACAATATTCTCTCTCTGCGGTTGTATAGTTTCAGATACATTCAACCTGTCCTTCTTCAAGATTCACTGTTCTTTCTCTTACCCAAACTTTAAGGAAGTGCAGTTCAGAATTGCTGGAATACTCCTTTAAAGGAACCTGACCAACAGTTAGGGAGACATGTTTGAATGCTGTCTTAGTAGGAGTCAGCATGGCACAAAGGCTGCAAGCTGTAGGAAACCTCTGGCCTCTCAAAAGGTTTATTTTTTAAATCCATGCCTCTCTCCATCAAGTGATCAGACAGCAACACGTGGTATTTCCCAAAAATGTCACTTCCCTTGGGAATACACATAGTTCTTTCTATGTGTATTCCCACTCTACCAGTCATTCGCTGTTATTTCGTAGCGCTGTATTTACCATGAGGAACGTGATCATGGACGCCACCTGAGCAGACACCACCCTGGCGTTATTGGCAGCCTGGGCATACTGAGTCTTGACGCCGGGCTTCCACTCCACAGCGATGCAGTTCACATTCTCCGACTTCAGCATAACCTACAGTGCAGCGCAGCTTTAATGAAGCCTAGAGTTAAAGGCTCAGTTCACCCAATTCAGTATCAAGTAGGCGGGACAGTAACTAACCCAAGAGAAGAAAAGAGAATTGACAAAAAATAACATCAACAAAAGAGCAAAAACATCCGTTTATAAAAGGAAGGGAATATAAGTGAAGTATTTTAAAATGGCCGCTGAATCAGATGATTCCAAAACTTAGGGGCATATACAGGCCATTCCTGGACCACCTGCATCTGATCAACCTGGGAAACCATTTATGTCAGTTCAATCAATTCATTAATGCCTACATTTAATTTGTTTTTTGTGTGTTCATTTTAATTTCTTTGTTGGGTCATTTATTCATTTACTTTTTTATTTTGGTAGTTCTGGTCCTCCATACATACACGACCATTCAGAAAAGTACCCTGGGGCTTAACAGTACAGCAACACAAAGGCATGGACTCATTTCTCACGAGTTTCACCTTTTGAGGCTCATAATTAGGACCTCTGTTTTAATTAGAACCCTTTGGGACATCCAGCCTCTCACAGTCATTAGAGGTCCAATGAAGGTTAGGCTACTACCTAGTAGTATCAAGACATTCAGACAGTTTGGGTTTTATTAATCCAGGTTTTGAGATATCACTTTCTGTTGTCAACTCAATACAATGGATGTGAATGGAAATTTGTTTGTGCTTCTCAGAGCATGTCCTGGTTCCAGGGAATCTAAAGACCTCGCTGTGAGTTGATCCAAGGAAAAGTGTTGACAGTGTGCTTTTCTGATCAGACACAGTACGAGAGACGTTGTTCAAATCCTGTGGGCCCCATGAACACAAGCCCATCCAGCTCCATTGTATTGGAGTGGAAGCAGACACCTCTGAGACAAGAATCTGGAAAAACTGGACCAATAAAACCAAAAAC
>JAVQJF010011673.1:0-36274 GCA_036023855.1 Gadopsis marmoratus
CTGCTTTATCTGTGTATCACATGACACACACACGCATACACAAACCCCCAGCTCATGTTGGACCGTATCTTAATGAATGCTGTGGATCAGTTACAGCCCGCGTTGGATCGTTGGGATGGAAATAAACAGGAAGAGATGCCTGACCTCATACCCACCCTCACCCCTCTGCTCCCTAACACGAGGACAGTCAGGAACAATTAGGCAAGGACGCGCCATGAGCTGTGGATGGAGATCGTGTACATGTGACTGGCACATATGAAATGGCCATCATGAACACACACACACACACACACACACACACACAGGTAAATCAAATCCAAAGCCTTTTTTCCCCCAGCTTATTTTATTGACACTCAGACAGAAGGCCAACCGTATGCCAGTGTACCCAGCCACCTGTGCGCTTGTCCACAATACAACGTAATGCTCCCAGTTACTGCCAGAACACTGCACTGTAGCGTATATGATGCTGAAGTTAATTCCCGGGGATTCCCATTCACAAACATTAGCTTTATTTAATGACCTTTAGCAGCTGCCATTGTGAAAAATGAATTCACTGCCATGCTTTCACTGTTTACATAGCGACACATCGGAGGGGAGCGTGCCCCCACACATGCACACACATAAACCCGTAGCCCCCATGTAATCCATCATCCTCCAGACACACGGCGCTCCTTGTCCCTGCGGACGACAGAACACACACCTCATCTCCAGCCCCCGTCTCCTCTTCCATGTACCCCTCTCCAACACGAGATGTCTATCAAGCAGTCACAGCAAGCCAAGACCCCTCTGCTATTAAAATACAGAAAGAGTGGGAGAAGCAGAGAGAGAAAAGGGTGGTCCAGGTAATTCCGAGTTCGTCTGTTCTTTCCACCGTTAGCATGCTTCACAGCACATAATGACTTTTTCAGACAGTTGAGGAAAATAGAGGAAATATGTTTTTATATTAATGCAGTCCCCACGTCCCCCCTATCTCCCTCCATTCCGATATTTCTTCCGCCTGCAGATAAGCCCACCTGGCTCTGTTAATTTCTATTGTCAGCAGGTCTGAGGCAGAGCAGCCAATCAGGTATGAGCGTCAGCCCTTGGGCCTGCAGTTGCTCTGTGGCTCCAATTTAAAGGTCAGCTGATAAGCAGCCCGATTCATGCATAATCTGGGCTGCTCTGCAGGCAGACTTCTCAACGAAAACACACACACACACACACCAGATATACACATCATTCTTTTGTTCTATTATTGACCCTCTCAAATGTTTTACTTTGCAGATTGTGATGGACATGTTTCACTGTTCCTTCTCCAGCTGCATCATATTTGTGCCTTTAGTTTTCCATCAGGTTACATAATGTACTTTTTCTAATTGCTAATAGCAGTAAGAACTTGGCTTTGTGTTTGTTGATTTGTTCATTAATTTGTACATAGTGGCTTTTGCAATGTGAAGCACTTAGGGGAATTATGGGATCCACTCTTTAAATGGCACAAAGCCCTGAAGCTGGCAGCATGCTTAAAATGAAATAGAATTTGGCTCCTTCACAAGGGTAGTTTGCAACTTAAACAAAGTACAACTTCGATTGCTGCAGTGTGCAGAGGCTGGCCTCGCTCACCTCTCCCCAAGTCACTGCTACTGGTCAAGAGTGGTGTGTGATTGCTTCATTTGTGGTTATATCATGTATTTATGATTGTCATTTTGAATGCCTCTTCATCTGGTATGAATGCAGAAATCTTGGCATTAGCTCTCAGTGCTTGACAGCACTTTGACAGCCTTTTTGTGAACCCTCCAAATGTAATTTTGTAAGAATTATACTGGAATCATAAGGTCCATGATATTTTCTACCCCTGCAGGTCTTTATGTTTTCTGTTTAATTTGTATCTCTGAGATGAGATAGCTCTGGGTGGTCAGCAATAACAAATACTAACATTTCCATTATGTTTTTGTTATTGTTCAGTTGGGAAGGCCGGGCTCCAGGGCACAAAATTAGCACCAGCCACCAGCTAGTAAAATATGCAAGTGGCTGGTAGATTTTCTTCATCTCACCAGAGAAACAAACAATGGTAATCTATTGAGTGGCTTGCAAAAATTGAATATTCACTAGGCATTTGGCCGGTGGACAAAAAAGTTAATTTTGCACCCTGCTCGGCTCACTGCTGGCCTGATTGGCCGCGAGAAAAATCCCCAGCGATAATAGATTGCTCGAGCTGAACTTTGAACTTGGAGTACGCCATGTGGATAAATGTAGAAGCTGAATGCAACACACCTTTAACCAACTGGATTAGAAAAAGGTGCCCATCCCTAAAAACGGGTCCAATATGAAAGCCCCCTTAAGTTTCATGCGTAAGAAAAACAGAATGGGCTCATACAGCAGTATAACAGTAGCTGTCTTCATGTAGCGTATTCAATTCCAATGGCTAAACCTTGGAAATACATGGCTGGACTAGAAAAGTAAGCAGTAGAGAAAGCCTCTTAAGTGAATGTTGAGCTTTTAGATGGATTGGATCAGGTTTAGCACATACATACTTGTAATCCGTAGAGGACCATGTATGTATTCTTACTATGGAATCAGAAGTCCTCAATCTCAGCGGGGTGCTGCCTTTCTTCCCCTCTAAGCCACTCAATTATCTAATTGGATGAGTTATGAGGGTCCTTTAACATTCTCCATTCCCTCCCATCTCAATGAGATTAACACTCACTGTAATTAATGAATTTGGGGCACTTTGAAACGATTTGCAGGATTGTCCGGGCTCCGGGGGCCTGACATGTGTAACACAATTATTGAGTTGTCGAAATTAGACAATAGAGTGTGATGGATAGTGCAAACATTAGCTGTGTTTTACTAAAGACAGGTGATCGTTCCAGTCTGAAAGTGGATCGGTTGATGGGGCTTCTTTGTTGTTGTTCAGAGTGTGTGTGTGTGTGGGGGGGGGGGGTGGACTGTGCTGCTTTTTGATGTAATTGTATCTGTATTCCTGTGTATGAATCTGTGTCCTTGTGTGTGTCTTGACTTGGTAGTAGCGAGAAGGGAGCTCTCCTGCAGCCTCTTACCACATCATTGTGTTTGACATCTCCGCAGGCAGCCAGCGACATAATGCTGGTGTGTGTGCAGACATTTGTCCAGCCCGCTTTCGATCAGCATTCGCACCCTGCGCCAGGTTGCCTGTCAGCTCTCATAAACTGCCACACCTTCACAATCTGGCTTGAAAGAGGAGGGAAAAAAAGGCACAATTTCGCTAAAGAAATAACAACTAGCGTTTCTACGGTCTCCCGAACTTGCTGTCCCAGGCAAGGACACTTGCAGTAAACAATAGAAATAATACAGGTTTTTATTACCAGTGCCAGGATACAGTACCACTTCCCCCTGCTTGTCAGATGTGGGCAGAAATGTAAGTACACTGAACACAATAGAAAAGTAAAATAACTGCCATTAGCATGGAATCATTTTAATATTACAGTATGTAATCTGAATTTTGATTATGACAGCTTGAACACTTCAGTAGACTACCGAACTGGATTGTCACATTATGAAAATGTCTTAATCTAAACAGAATAAGGCGTTTTCTAGACATCATTGCAGACTTGCAATAGAAATACATTTCTAAGTCGCTGCTTAGGAATTACTTGTCAGTCATAATGCCTCCACACCTGCCATATTTGGGGCCTGTCTCCTGTTTCCCTGTGTCTTTAGAGACCCCCCCCATTACTGCCTCTCCTCAGCACGTTTCCCCGACAAAGGTAACCTTATCGGCTATATTCTCCCACAGGCATGTCAGCATGCGCCAGTCATAGTCCTCACTATCTCTAATGGATGTAATTGAACGCTATTTTAAGATTCTAAAGCACAGTATTTCTCAAGATCCCCCCCTAAACTCCCTCACAATATTCCCCCCCAAACTCACACAAATCCCCATAAGGTTGTCCCTGCCAAGTCTTGTTCCACGTCCAGACAACCGTTTTTAGCTGACTCCCATCTCGAATGTTTCCATCTGGCTCCACAGCTCATATTCCCCTCGCCATCACAAAATATGAGTTTTGCACAAAATGTGATATTCATTATTTGACGAAGAAGACCGATACATACTCTCACGAAATGATTGCTGCCATTTAACTAAAAATAATTAGTGGTGGCTGTTTAAGTTACAATTTGCCATCATTTATTAAGTCCAAAGACAAAACGATCACACTTCTAAATTAAAGGAAGCAACATTTTCCCATAAATGATTCATTACACTACGCAAATTACGATTCCACAACCGAAAAAACCCTGAAAACTTTATTATTTGTGTTTATAGGTAGTAATTTATTCATCCTGTTCATATTTATTCATCCCTATCATATTATACATGCATTAACAATTTGTAGAACATCTGTTCGACGTAAAGGCTAATCATACATCTAATATCCAGGTCAGCAAAATGGATCAGTGGTTAGTGTAAGCAGAACTTCAGAGCAAATTAATTTCAGGAAAAGAAGGGTCATGTTGACCCTACGAAATTGTTAAAATGCATGTGCTGGCATATTTAGCCACAGGAGTAGTACAGAGAATTGTTGTTGTTGCTATTCTTATCCCATCACTTTTGAAATTATTTAATAATAATTTTAATTTAATTAAGCAGTGAAATAATACCAACTGGCCTGTTTAGCTTGGCTCTTTATTCACTCTGCTGTTTTCAACCCTGGACATTACTTGAGGGGCACAACATCCATAGCATCTTGTCTCAGTAACAGGGTCTTTTAGTATGTGTATGGGTGTTTTAGCTTCTGTCTGTAGGTAGCAAATGAAAGCCAATCTACTAAACCAGATGTGACATTATTATGTTTGACCCCACCCTTTAGTAGGACAAGGACTAGGGTCACAGAGAATAAAGGTTTGCATGTCAGTCAGTCAGCTCCTCAGAGGTCTTCAGGCAAACAACCAGAACAACTCAGATAAACATCCCCACATTTTCCTGTCCCCTTTTCTCTACAGTAGAGCAACACATCATATCCCCTCTCTCAATGAAACGCATATATGTCTCATATCCAGATGAAATTCAAGACATTTTCATTTACACTTATCCACATGTATAAGTTTCTGTTGGTGCACTAAAGTTTTTTTTTCTATAACAAACAAAATAGATCATGCAAAGAAGTTATGTTTCTGTATTTAAAATTCTAAATACCATATGTTTTTAGTAATAGCTATTCAATAAATAACATTGCACATTGGGTTTTTTCTCATTGGACCCATAGTACGTAAATGTCACTGGCCACCTGCTCTTGGCCACTTAATGGCACAATTGAGTGTTATTCTATTGTAACCCTTTCACCATCAGCTCATACGATTAATAAATGATTAGACCTCTTTAACATTCACAACATGGTCACATGGTGAAAGACATTCCACTGTAAAATAACCTGTCTAGGGTAATGATGATTCTCACTCACTTAACTCTGGTGTTGAGAACCAATATCACATCACTGTGGGATATGCAGTCAACTTACTTAAAACACACAGTATATGGAAAAGTAAATATACATTCACACCCACACAGTATTTCAGGCTTTCAGTTTGTATTAGCTGAATGACAGATGCAATGGAATACAAAACCTTCAATATGAAAAATAAGAAATATGAAATATAACAGAAAAGACCTCGGGAATGTGTGGTCTTTAGTCTCTGTTAACCAGAAGTGCACTTTATGTGTTAACTGGTTGTTTTTAAGCAAGCTTGCATTAAGATTCGTTGGCGCGCTTAAAGTTGTAGCTCATGAAGAAACAATTGTGTGGAAGGAGAACGCCAAACACAATTTGGTGTTGAAACACTGCAGGACAAAACCTGAAATGAAATGTAATGCAGGACACACCTTGATTCTACTATGTTCAGCTCCAAAACTGGTAACAACCAGACAATTGAAGCTTGAGAATGTTTTTGCATGCAAGCTACCAGCTTACGGTGCGCTCAGAAATTAATGGAGTCACTTGCAATTTTTATCTGCAAGAATATGCTTCAAGCACTCACGCTTTTCAGTCCTGTAACATTTCTAATGGTTAAAATTCATTTAATATAGAACAGATTAATATTTAAATAGGCTTCTGGCAATGCCCAGTATTATAATTTAGAATGCACATTGTTTGCATAATTAATTAATTGTAGCTTCATCTGTAAATAATATGGGTACCACACCAGTCGCCCAGGCATAGGCCACAATCAGGACCTTTGTGTGTGTGTGTGTGTGTGTGTGTGGTAGGGCGCACAGTCACTGCTGTGCAAACACTGAGAAAATTCCTTAGTCTTATTTACTCTCAGGATCTGTTCTGTCACACAGGCATGCATGCAGGGGTACACACTCTCACACACACACACACACACACACACACACACACACACACACACACACACACACATCGCCCATGCCCTTCAAAGTCAATAGATGGTATATAAACATCAATATGTCCCCTTCACACCACCATGTCGAATGTAGAATATGCCTGCTATGATCGCCTTGAGATCATATTCTGTAGGTTGTTGCTTGGCGTCTCTTACAGGCTCTCATCTTGCTGATGACCTCAGAAATTACTACATAAGATGCTACGGTATATTAGGACTGCAGCTCTGCAACTGAACTGTTTTGAATTCCAGTTTACACCGATCAGCCATAACATTATGACAGCATGGGCACCCTGACCGGTCTGCGGCTGCGCAGCCCCATATGCAACAAACTGTGATGCACCGTGTGTCCCGACACCTTTCTATCAGAACCAGCATTAACTTTTCAGCAATTTGAGCTACAGAAGCTCTTCTGTTGGATCGGACCACACGGGCCAGCTTTCGCTCCCCACACACATCATGACCCATTTGCTTGCCCATTTTTCCTTTTTGAACACATAAACTTCAAGGACAGAATGTTCACTTGCTGCCTGATATATCCAACCCACTGACAGTTGCCATTGTAACGAGATAATCAATGTTCTTCACTTCATCTGTCAGCGGTCATTTGGTTATGGCTGATCGCTGTATATTGTGACAGTGTTTTTGAAAACATTTGTCATTTTTGTACATTCATAATCAGCACAAAAAATCTTAATGCAAGTATAAGCAATTGTTTTTCAAATGTCTAAATAATGCAGTATTCTACCAGTATAAAAGTAACTGTCAATGCTGACATGAAACAGGCTTTTATTTCATTCAATTGCAGCTGTTTTCGTTGTTTTAACAAAACACGTTTCCATACTGCGTATCACAAATGCAAGAAAACAAACAGACTCAATATCTACATCCCTTCCTATTTTGTTCGCTAAGTCCTAGGGGTCAAGGATGTTGAATGCCTTCTATGGTGGTGTTTATACTCAACTGGTGGTTCCAATTCTTCGGTTATTTTTTCTATTGTTAAAAAGTAACGGCACAAGGCAGAGCCTTCATGCAACATTCTGCAACAGCAGCCACATAATTAACTCCATCTAACCTCCAATACCAACTGATGTTTTTACATTATCTCTCATCATCCCTGTTTGCTCCCACTCCTCCTACTTTCTTTAACTGAGTCATGTGCAGCCGATAAAGCCTTGGTCTTTTTGTTCTCTCCCGCGATCCACCCATAATGCTGTTTTAGTGTTGGCCTGAGCGAGATGAATAATTCACCCGGCGGACTACGGCAAGTCTTGTGTCGTCCTGACCCCCCAGCCCCCCGTGACACTTTACACACTCCTGGAGGAGATGCACCCATGATTCTCCTCCTCTCACCTCAGCTCCTTTCCACCACCTCCTCCCATCAAACATTTAGTGAGTGTGGTTGGAGAGGCGCACATCACCGGCTCCCCCGTGATCTTCACTCACTGTCTCACCTCATATCTCTCCCTCATACGCTACATGTCCTGCTGTTCTTCTCTACGCTCTCTTTATGCACAGAGGCAACAGGGAGATGGAACGAGGCAATGAGCGCCTGAAACATTTAGGTTACTGCCACCCCCCAAGTGGCCTTGTCAAACATTCTGAAATCTCAGCTCTGTGCTTGGAAGAGAGCAGCAATGATGGCCTGCCACTGTCTAGTGCAAGATTTTCCCCAGATAGATGCTTTGTGGATCAGAGTGCTTAGATACCAGACTCACCTTTTCCCTTTATTGTTTGTAATAGTAACAATACCACTCAGTGGCCTGCAGACACCCTTAGGATGCAGACCAACATAGCCACATATTTTCCCTGCTGTTTTTCTCTGAAAGCAACACAAAACTGAAATATGAGACACTCTCTCTTTGAGTGTTTGTGTGTATCAGAGTTCTGTTGGCGGTCGATATGCTTGTCGCTCAGGATGATGTGTAGGGTGGTGGCGAGTGTGTGTGTATGTGTGGATGTGTTCCAGTAGGATTGCCATGATCACTTCTTAAACGCTCTGGAAACCACCAATTTTCTTACTGTAAGAGGGTCCTACACTGACACACAATTTATACATTTTCCTCAGTTTTGGTTTTGTCTTCTCACTGGTGTGAAGTAGTTGTGGCTCAGTTAAAAATAGGCGATATCATGTACGCAGTCACGTCTTGGAGTCTGCTGGTTAGCAGGCCTGGTCATGAAATAGCCAGGGACAGAGTCAGCTTAACTGTTTCCCCCATTTTACAGTTTTTGTGCTAAGCTAAGTTAATCAGCTGCCAGCAGTAGCCTCATATTTCGCATACAGACATGAGAGTGGTATCATTCATCTCATCTAACTCTCCGCAAGAAAGCGAATAAGTGCAGCCCCCAAAATGTTGAACTATTCCTAAAGTAAATGATACATGAGCATGTTTTAGTTAACACTAATGTTGATAGTTGCTTATTTAGTCATTTAACTTCAATGTTTTAGATAACTAATGGTGGCGTGTGCAGGTATGCAAGCTCAGAATTTGAGCTTGTTCAGAGCATGTGTGTTGGGCCCTGCGGGGTCACAATCTTCCCTGTGCGTTTGTCATCACAGCAATTGTTACCCACAGCCCTGCTATTCTGGGCAGAGAAAGGTCATCTTCCCCTGAGATACTGGCACCTTAAGGATGCTTATCATAACCACACACCGTCTCTGGTTTCTGTATCGTGATGCACAAGGTAATATGTTGTTAAATTTCAGCAGTCTGTAATGTTTGCTCAAGTACCAGTGTTTAAAAGCAATGTAGAGGGTTGGATTCCTGTATCCATTTTGTATCAGCTCCAGCACATGTAAGCCCTTGGTTTATGATTCTTATGAATGTTTACATTGTAACATATGGAGATTTGAGCAGTTTCTGTTATTTGGCTGGCAGAACAGTCGTGTTTTCATGTAGTGTCCGGTGTGTGGCCACATTGAAACAGTTGCTATAGTGTAATTTAAGCTGGATTTAAGACTTCTGTGTTTGTTGAGTGCTGAGGTATGTGACAGTTGAAGCAGAGTTCCTTGCTCCCTTCTCTATTTATGGCTCTGTGTTCCCGTGACATATAAAGGCAAGCTGGTGGGTGGTTCATGGAAAACTGACCCGTGCAGCACAACATCTGCGCCCCTCACACATGACTACTGTATTCTTGTGTGAGGCCTCCCCCTTACTGGAAAATACATAGATGAAGGCTTTCGTCACCCAATATCTGCAGAGAGATGGAGCTAACAACTGCTTCGGAGCGATTGGGAAACAGCTACAAGGATACACACCCTCAGCTTGAAGAGGGAAAGAGGAAACCGTAGGCTGCTGAAGGTTATGCACGACCACGCAATTTGGAGTTCAGCTCTCTTGACTCCCAAGAAAGGTGCTTTCAACTTGAGAATGGTAGTTTAGCTCCTGATGAATGCAAACTGCAGCACATTGATTGGAGCATTTAAGAGTGCGTGTGTCACCTTTACTCGAGAGTCTCCTGATATTTTTAATTCAGCACCCATCAAAACGCTGATGCGCATATTGATTAAGGCAGAGCTACTTTAAAAGTCCTCACCAACAGGACATCTCAGAGTGGTTCTAGGGGTATAAATGAGTAAAGTTGTTGCAACAGTTACAAATGATTGGGATTGAGCTGCCTGCTAGCAAATGATGTCGCAAACGCTGCATGTTTGTGAGTTTGTGTTTCTCCTGTTTGTGCAAACAGAGATTTGGTTTCCCATATGGCTGTGTGTGTGTTTTTACTACTCAGAGCAGCAGTCACCGCAGGGTGGGCTTTTATTAAAGAGTTGTAATGAGTGAGAGCCATCATGAGCCAGCTCGCCTATTGATTACCTATAAAGAGCACTCAGTGGAGACGTGCTGTGATCCATAGATAATGCTTTGCACAGAGAGGCTCAACTTAGCCTGGTTCCATACCTCTGAATCGCCGCCCACATCTCAATTTTGTTGAGCAATTCAAATATTGTAGATCTGGTGTGGCTCAAATGGCTGTTTTCTAGGTTGGTTTGTGGACAGGACTAAGCAGTGAAATGGGGACTTTAACAGAGGAATCTTGGTCATCGCTCATTTAACAAGCAATTTGTCTTTGCATAAACATGTACTCTCAATAGAGAATGCCAATCTTTGTAAACTTGTTAAACCTACGTTAACTCGACGCTGGAAAATACGGCCTCAGTGCTGCCGGAAAATGACGTCAAAACAGCCAGACATGTCTCTCAGTAGTGTCTGTTCAGGGCAAAATCTAAAGAAAATGGCTAACAAGAAGGCAATCGGATGGAATGCTGGAGTGGTAAGGAAATGGCCTTTCAGTCTGAACATCACGCTGGGCTCAGCTGTCACACCAATAAGACCTCAACCCACTTTTGCACAACAACAACGATGTAACACAGAATTGTGCTTACATCTACACACACACACACAGGTGTGCAACACACAAAACATATCTCTTGGGTCAATGGATCCGTTAGCCGATATTTGAATGTTGCTGTACTGCTGTATTGTGAGGCCTACCTCTAACAAACAGCTAATTAGTTTGTTAGCCTGTGGCATTGAACTGCTCTATTTGATTGCCCTAAGCTTTGCCTTTTTTGACAGCATTTAGTGGTTCTGTATTGTGGAAAGGTAATTGGAAATGTAACCAAGCAAAGACAGCATCAGTCTGGCGATGATTATTGAGAAAGCTACCTACGTGAATTTCTGCACAATAAGCGAGCCATGGCAAAAGTTCAGGGCATCTTAGACAATACATTAGATTAATTCCATATCATTCAGGCTGAACAGAGAGGCCATTTCAGTAATGAGCTCTTACATTACCTCAGAAAATGTCTACATAGAGGTAAAAATGCTCTTTTGTTAATGGGATTCTGCCTGACTCGACTGTCTAATATGATTTCCCTATGGAAGGAGTCATGCTTGTGTGGACTGTTTGTGTAGACTGTTTTTTAATCATTTATTTTAGTTTGTTTTGTCCAACTATTGGTTGGAGTAGTTTTAAAGTGTAATAGTAGTACTTTAAATTTAATAAGGGATCTGAAAACGTCTCTCATGACTGCTCAATCTGTATTGACTTTCCACAAGTTTATTTGAATACGCAAACACTGCGTGTAAGAATCATGCACAATATAGTGCATATAGTATTAAAAAAAAGTAGTCTCCATAGCATGCACACTACGTTTTTTCCAGAAATCTCATAATGATTTTGATGGATGTATGGTTTTCCAACAATACACTTGTCAGTGATGGTACACTGATGATGACTAATAAGTGTCTAAAACTTAAAATAATACAACTCAGATTCAAGATACATTTTCTTGAAAAAGTCTTTGTCAGTGGAAACTATGATACAGTCGTTCTCGTTGTGGGTATTCTATAAACCATGCTCATTTGCTGCCAGACTCTATTGACTACTGTTTGATGTTCTCCAAACTAATGTCGCAAAACATGTGCTTGCATGATTTAGGCTGGCTTGTGCAAGGCTACATGTCAAACCCAGTTCAGACCAAAGATGAGATACGATCAGATGAGTTCAAACTTTTTACACAAATGCGACTGGACGAGATGGTGTGTTGTTCATAGCAACAACACTCTGTACTTCCATTTTATATGCTGGCTTTTCTGTCATTTTTTGTAGCTAGATGTAATTTGTAGTGTCTTCAAATATGTATGAGGATAGTGATAGTTACATACTACAGTTCTAGTATTGATGAAACGGTGAAATTGCTTTTATATATTTTATTGAAGCAGAGCCAACATGTAAAAACGAGCGGGTCAAGATGGCCAGCTGACTTCTCTACGAGCTGATTTTCTGTTGAAACAGGTGACGTGCCAAGCTGAGTCGCAGGCGATGCCGTCGGCTGGCTTGAGTCGAGCTGAGATGGGCCAGCTCACACCGCTGCAGCGTTCTAAAACAGTTTTGTCTCGTCGCAAATCTTTGGTCTGAACTGGCGTTTAGTTACAGTATCGGTTACACATTAATATCAAGACTTGTTTGGCTAGGGTTTTGCAAGGGTTTTGCTCTAGTGAACTTAAAACTTCTAGCAAGCTTGAAGCTAATGATCTGTAAAAAGTGATGGTGCTGAAATATGTGCTCTAATCAGAATATGTGAACACATGAGTGTTAGTGTTTCATTGGTTGCCAAATACAAATTGCCACTTAAACAAGGGTGGGAGACAGGGAATCGTGTCTCCCTCATGTACAACATATGTCCAAAATGAATTTTGCACACTGCACGGCCTTTTTCAAAGTGACTTCTATAACAGATTCTAAAACAGATTTTCTAAGGTCATGTTGATTTACCATGGCATTGAATCTGTTATGCTTGCCAGCACTGTAGATCATGCTGGTGTATGAGAAAGCACTGCAGCAGCACTGGAAATGGACAGAAAACATACATTATGTGTAAGTACAGCGAGATACATTGGTCCCCCTGAGGCTGGAGAGCGGGTGGTGAGATTGAGGAATCACTCCATTGCTAGTGATCCATGCAGGTCGACACACAATGCCCCATTGACAAAACACGCAAGTGCATAGTATCGTTACAACACACACACCCACACACAAAAATGTCTCAGACAGTTCATTTCAATGCAAATAAGTGTCCCCCCTCTTCTGGGAGGAGAGCTTAGCAGACTGCATTTTCTCCTCTCTATCACATGGAGGATCTAGATTGTATAGTGAGCTCTCGGGCAGAACCACGCAGCCATGATCACACATACAGTGCATTGCTTGAACTGATTTATTGAGTTTTATGTTAAGTACAAAGCAGTTTTTATCCTGGCTTGTTGCATTTGCACTTTGTTCATGCAGGAAGATGCAGCCATGCTCATAGTGAATGATGTGAGCTTTACTTTGTCTTAAATACGCTGTATGGTTTAATTGTTTAGCGTCACAGTTGCGATATTGTTTTGCTGATGTATGGTCCACTCTATACTGTATGCCTGCAGCATTACAGATGAGGCTAGATTGTTCAGCCCTCCCAGCGGCCCTTTGTCCTCAAAAGAATGGAGGCTCCTCACTTCATCGGATAGATTACAGCCAATTAAATGTGTCCGTTATCACCCATTAATTACCGCCACCACTTCTGCTAGAAATAGGCCTGACCAAGCAACAGCCGTGGACGTGAAATTGACCCAAATACATCAAGATGAGTTTCCATTTTTTTTACCACTTTTTCCCAGCCCTCATCAGCAGAGGCCTATCATTAAACCAAGTCATCGTTCACATTGATCCCCAGTGTGATGTGTATTACTGGGTTAGCATGCATGCTTACAGTACATGTTTGTCTATGTATAAACAGATGCATATACGTGTATGTAACTGCATATGATTGCATGCACGTGTTTGGGTTAAGTGTCGGTGTGCATGTGCATTCATACGTATGTGTTGGTACCTGTGTGCGCTGCTGCACGTGGATGTGATATGTGTATGTGCTGGGTTATTGAGGTCAGAACTCATGAAGTGGGCTCCCTGAGAGACATGCAGCAGCCCTGAAGGATTGACACTCTGACACCTCTCTCCGTCAGCCTGATTAGTCACCTCTTTGATGTTGCAGCCTATATTAAGGGTCTTATGTGAAAGACAGCCTGGCACTTGCCAGCCGAACAGGCCTGATTGAGACAAATACAAAATCTCAAGGCATGTGAACAACATAATACTGAAACGCCTTCGCCCATCACTGGGTCAAATTGTAGCACTTTCTTCCAACTGCTTTGCATTTTGGATGTGGTGCAAATGTGCAGTGTGTGTGTGAGCACCTGCCTAGGCCTCGCAGCTCAGCAACCTGCGTTCTCAGTCTTTTGGAAGTGTTGCATGGTTGGCACTTGTAGAATTAGAGGGATTTCAGGGAATGTTAGCAAGATCAGATTTCCTCCCTGTCTACTTCTGTTTTCTCTCTCTTCCTCTCCCTTTCTCTCTCTCTTGTGCATCCTCCTCCTTTGCAAGCTCAGGGGAGCAGATGGCTGTCCCCTAACCCAGAAATCAAGCATTAAAGGAACAGCCTGACAATTAGTCTGCTATTGCCTCACTAGGACGGGATCAGAGCAACAAGACAGACAAAGAGCAAAAAGGAGAAAGAGAGAGAGATTTAAGATGTATTCCTGCCCTGGGAACATTTGAAAGAACATATTTAGGGTTTTGCATTTTCTTGGGTTTCTGTCTCTTTACTACTGACTGTTAAAATTGGTGTATAAAACTGGTTGTACATGGGTGTATAAAACTGGTTATGGTGTGACAGCTTATATGATAGCTTCCTCCATTTTGGGTTGACATCTCTTTATTCCCTTAAAGGTCAGCTCTGTCAAGATGGCTTGCAATTGGTCAATGGTGCAAAAAAAGTCAAAAGTCAAAGTTCACCTAAGTTGAACTCCATGCAAAAGCACCTCATGCATTTATGTCAATTCTGCAAGTTAATCTATTGATTGCTGTGATTCCACTGAATTTGAATGAGTCTGGTCCATTATTTTATAGTCATTAATGCTGGTGTGACTAAACTCTAATAAGGATTGGACAGATACTTTTTTAACTTTACTGTACCATAAGAAAATGTTGCAAACTACTCTGTTTATTGTTATAATAAGCCAACACAAGAGCAGTTTTTATCTGCGATTACCTTTTTATGTTTCTTCTGGAATTTTACCATTAGTTGTGTTTTTTCGTAATCATTAAGTGTGATTTTACTGCACCAATGGTGGGCTTAAGGGTGGCCGTGTTGGTCTGTATGTTGGTCAGTTTGCTCTAGCACCACACCCGGGATAAAGTTTTTGTCCACTGCGGCAGGAACTGTAAAATCATCAGTATGTTATTATTCATTCTGTCCCAAATTTAACGAACCTCATCACAGTGGAACACATCTGTTTGTGTGTGAAATATATGTTAGGAACATGGACATCTAAGACAAAAAAATTAGATAGGCCAATGCATAGAAAAAACATATTTCGGAGTATTTATATGTCTGAGGGGAGACAAGATGTGAGCACATAGTTAGCAATGCAAGCATATGCTTTCTTCTTCACACACCCAAAAAGATACACCTCATTCTGAAAGGAGCTTTTTTGAAATATGAGATGTTAAGAAGAGACTAAAGGGAGGGAGGAGGTAAGTGTTGAAGTGAGAAAGAGGGAAAAGTTTTTACCTGCCGCTGCACATGGTTTATGGCATCTGTGAAAAAACTTCATATGAGCGTCTGAGCAATCAGACTGCCTTGCAGTTCTGTTAGTTCCACGGTTGTAGAAAGCATTTTGCGAGATCAAAGCATTTAACACTCCTGAGGCCTGTGCACTAGCCAGCTTCCTCCCCACCAGTTTCTTCACACACACACACACACACACACACACACACACACAGTCATACAAGCACACATACTAGTTCATCCAGCCTTTACCCTGCGCATCTCCGGGGATTTTACAACACTGAAGTCACCCAAACATTCCACCTGGGATGGACCGCCACCAGGTTCTGAGATAAGCTGAACATAGTTGAAGCCCCTCAGCTCTCGTATCCTGAGCGTCAGCCACAGCAGCAGAGTGGTATCAGCTCGACCACAGCAGCTATGCTTTCTCCCTATCTCTCTTCCCTCCCCCCCCAGGTGCTCTTTGACAGAAATAATTGAGGTAGGGAGGTGGTGGGAGGTTAATGAAGCACTCCCAACACATGGCTGACCTTTCCCCAGCCCCTGCGCAAATCATCGCAGCACAGTTTTTTGGACATTTTTAAATGAAAGCCTTTAAATAATTTATCTAACTATAGTTCCCAGAAGGCCCTTCATTAGAGATTGGCTGTGACATTTCCCTCCTCCTCCCAGCCTCTCATACCGCCTCACATCCAGTCCAAGAATATCACTGTCGATTTCTCTTTCGCCTTTGTCTCTCTTCTGCTGTCATCTCTGTCTTGGTCGGCCCCCCCCTCTTTCTACGCTCCCTCTCTGACATTAGCCGCATTAAAGATTGAGATCTCTGGTGTGTTCCACACATGGCTGTGAAATGACAGACAGGCATCAGGACATGAGATGTGATTTGCCGGGGTGGAATGGATTTGATCTCTTTAAACGTGTTGCAGGCAACTGCCAAATAGATTGCAGGGAGGAAACAATGGGAAACATGAAAACATTGACTATCTGCTCAGGTACTAAGCTGTACATTGGCAACTAGCAAATCAACAATTTCTCTCCTGTCTTATTCTGAGTCATTTGGGTCCTAATCCAAGTGAAAAATGCGACGATGTTGCATGATTGAGAGTCTGGCATACCTTATAAAGGATTGCAAATAGATGGCATAAAGAGAGACAGACAGCCTCCTTGTTACTTTATTGTATCTCCACAGGAAACAGGATGTATAATGTTGCCTTCTGTTTCATGCCTGCGTGATTGTGATGGAGACAGACTTGTACAGTATGAGACAATCTTGTATTTGGAATGAGTGAATAGACCGGTTCAGGGAGGAAATCAAAGCTATTCTTTAACACACCTCTGTGCTAACAGATGGACATATGAGTATGCCCCTGTAGACATAAATCAAACACAACAAAGTCACCCTCTCGTCTGGTGCATAGGTGTGAAAGACAAAACAAGCTAAGTCAGAATTGTTAAGGGAGGAGTGCTGTCATCCCACACAAAATACAATTCATCAGGCCTATTTTGCTGATAAAACAGAGGAAAATGAGACGTGACAACCGTTGGAGTTATACAATTCTGATATAAGCGGAAATGTTATCATATACAATGTGTGAGGCACTGCAGAAACCCAGCCTCCCCAGGGGAAGAGCAGTAGTAAGGCAATATCCACTTGTCTCAGACACTCTCATAACTTGAACGGCTGCTGTATAGCTGTAGGGAGTCTCCAAAAAGTCTGGCAAGTCAGTTTAGCTGACATCAAATAGTAAGTGTGATTTAACCTTTCCTGGATGGTGGTCGAGAGAACTTAACACATCACAACCAAAGTAGAACCCCAAGCAAATGGACAAAACATATTCACCAATTTGACAACCAAAATACTGCATTTAGCAGTGCACTGCTTATACAGAAAAATAAGCATATTAAAAAAAACACATTTATCAGTTTGACAATGTGCACATTGCATTTGGAAACGCAAATACAAAACTGTCCTCCCTGATTTAAGAGATGTGTTCGTCTGGCAAGAATAGGTAGATAAATTACTTTGGGCATTTACTCTTCAAAATAAAAACATATTTACATATAGATAAATTGATATTGTTGGAAAATAAATAATTTTACCTGTAAAAGTCTAAACTAGAGCCTTCACACAGTTAGTCTGATGAATTGACTGAATTGCTTTCATTGTCATGTTCATTCAGCTTGACATTGTGTTCATGTTAGCTGATTTCTCGTTGGTAAGGGAGGTAAGTTAATTTTGTTGAACCCAAACCAATCAGTACAGAGTGATGTATCTGTCCCACCTCCATCATGTTCAGTAAGCCAACCGTGTCAAAGTCACCCATGCTTGTCACCATTTTTATGGCCATTTTTGGTTAATTATTTTTCTAACTGTGGCAAAAAGCTTCCAATAGCCACAATGCCAGACCAAGATAGTTCGTTAAACAAAAGAGATGGGTGGCGATTCAGAGGTCTGTAACCAGGCTACCACGTAATATATATCAAACTGAACAGAATTCAGAGTTTAAAGTTAATCAACATGGTTTTTTATAGAATTTTGGCCAGATGATCGGACTTTGAAATTTGGATACCTTGACTGACAAATTAATCTGACAAAAGACATAATATTTTATTCGAAGTTGGTTTAAGGTTTTAAAACACATTATCGTAACTGTTTAGCTGTGATGGAGCATATAAATGATAATAGTGGCACTATTAGTGGGTCTATTGGCCAGTATACTTGTGAAAGAACGCTGTACTTAGTGCTTCAATTTAAGTCTGAACACCTGTACTTCAGTCTGACGTTTAAGTAGTAGATCTACTAAACTCCTAGTTTCCTATTTTGGTGCTTTGGTATTAGAGTTTTGCTGCAGTATCCAAGATAACTGCCATGTTTTTTGCAATTTCCTTGGACTTTTGTCTGTAATTCACTCATCGTGACCATTATACCATGTGTCATCAGCACCATGAATCTTTTATTCACTTCATTAGTCAGGGAGTTTTTCATGCCCTTATTAAATCAGTTTCTTCGCCACTGCAGTTCATACTTAGTGCCCCACCACCCCTCTCTCTCTCTCTCTCTGCTGCTCTCTTGCTATATCAGAAGTTCTTTATTACCTGGAAACAAGGGCAGATTTATGCCTTTGTCCGGAACAGAGGCGGGTGTGGTTTACTGTGTACGTTGTGAGGGATGAGTTGTGTGCAGGATTAGTTTTCAGGGCAACGGGGAGGACTAAGAGGAGAGGAGAGGAGGATTGTCTGGTTGTCCGTTACCTTGTGCTGTAGTGGACGCAGGCAGAGATATTAGAGAAGGACTGCTTCATTAACTCTCAGGGTCCATGGCCAGGGTCTGTCTGTAGCTGTCTGTGTCGCTAACCTTGGAAGACTGCTGCTCTTGCTCTTTTTCTCCTTCTCTGGCTCTCCGTTTATGTCTGGTGCTTTCTGCGTTCTCTTTGCCTACTAAGGCCTGGATTTGTATTAATTACCAGGGGAGGCCATGGGAGATGCATTGGATTGATGTGTAAATTTCACTTACACGAAGACAGATGGGCTAATTATCTACCACTGTGACTGACTCTAGAAGAAATAACCTGCTGACTTAAGTTTTACTTTGACAACTTTACTTATGACAATGTGGTTTCAGATGAAAAAATAAAGTTTAGAGGCATCAGTGTATTACAGAATAAAGGCAGGTTGAATGGCCCATTTAGAATCCTCTAATGTGAATCGAAACCCACTCATTAGGCTAAACCATAATAACGTATGTGCATGAAAGTGTTTTCCTCCACATATTCCAATAAGTAACATGCCTTGGTGTTAATGTTGGTTTAACAGAGCTAAATTCAGAATAGACCTGAAAGAATATGACATTTCCTGTGACTGCATGATTTATATTTTGATATTTTCCTGTGTTGTGTGCCTGGTGATAATCTTTGCTTGTTTCAGCAAATTGCGTTATATTTCAGAGGGCAAAATGCACTTTTAGGTTCTGCCTTGAACACATTGCTTCACAGTTCGAACTCGTACAATACCGATGTTTGGTGAAACCCATCAGCGTCGCAGTAGACACGCGAAAGGTACCATTTACTGTCTGCATAGTGATGCACCAGTTTTACTTTCACTGACCCTAATTTTAACCCACCCGCTGCAATATTGGATGCTTTGATCTTTGTGATTCCCATTGGAGAGCCGAGGCATGACGCACATTTTCTGCACAAATATGGAATTCAGTGGGAGGACCACAGGGCGAAAGCAGCTGTGAGACTCTTTTTAAGTAAGTTGACCTTTTATGTGTTTGTTGTTGTACTGTTGTTAACTAAATGAAAATGTTTTTCTTTATATCCAATAAAGGATACATATAACATAATACGTTCACAGCAGTTACTTACCACGGTGAGTGCAGACGCCAAAGGCTACCTACCTTTCATATGTCTACTGAGTCTCCGGTGTGTTTGACAAAATGTCAGTATTGTACGATCTGGGAATGGGAACGCGCTGACAGTTCTGTTTTCGAGACCTAAACATTTTTAGCGAAGGAGTTTCTGCCTTCCATTTTTCTCCTGGTGGGGAAACACACACACACACACACCCGTCCAGAAGTATCACAGTAAGTGATTGGATGTTAACCAGTCTGGAATAAAACAGATGGAAGCACCAAACACAGGAAATGGATTTAGCTCACCCATCCCCTCCTGGTTTCCATAATCCTTTACTCTCTTCAGTTCTCCCACCATTCAATGATAGACTTAACGCACACCCTTGAAGTCCAACTCAAATCACATTTAGTCATTCCTTTTTGCCGTCAATGTCAACGTGTGTTTTTTTATATACATTGACAGTGTGTGTTTTAACATGAGAAGGAGGAAAAAGGTCTTTTGGGGAAATAACAGAAATGCTCCTTCTCGTCTTAGACTGCTGCAGGGGCGTGTCGGTGTCTGTGTTTGATTGACAGCAGCTGCCACAGTGCCGGTATTGCACAGTAGGGAATTAAAGATAAAGTAAACAAGCTTGTGCTGATAGCCTACATGTCATGAGCAGACAGTGCGTTGTTAGTGGTATTGAAGAGTAACGACAGAAACAGACAGAAGTGACATTTGCAGGTGTATTTACATGCTGTTTAATGTTCTGCAGCTCAGCAGCTAATTAGACGTTAGCAGTGCACTTTTATTTTTGGTCGCTCATTCAACAATTTAAGGTGCAGGACAAGACAAGTGTTCATGTTTGTAAGTTAGATAAGATGGAGGCTTTAGCAGGAAAGCTGATGTAGGTTGTTGTTCAGAGTCTGTGGCTCTTGTGTTGTGTAGCAGGCTGCTGTCTGGCTCAGTGTGACGGAACACACACTGCTTTATATGCAAGATCTGATTGGCTGTGTGAAAATAAGGTCTCCATCTATGTAGGCGGATAGCAGGACGTCATTCCGTCAGATTAATGCAAAGTTTAGGGGTGCCATCATGAAACCAAAAAATATACCTATCGAGATGTTTTTCTCAAAGGAAAACACAGAGCAAGTGATTTACAGAGCAGATGTGTAATAGCAGGAAAGCAGGAAAAATAAAAGCTATTTAATTCCAATTTGATTTTAACCATTAGTTTCATCTGTGTCAGTGCTTTCAGCTATCTACATTTCTTTTTTGTAAAAGGCAGGCATCTTATCATATCTGAAGATGGCTGACACGTACAGTTAAAACTCTTGAGTATAATCCTGTTGGTACAGCTGTTGCAGTACTTTATCAATGTACCTCGCCTTTCCCTCTCTGCTTTGTGCATATCGCTGCAACTTTCCCAGAACTAATTGTGGAGATATTTGATGGAGATAGGTGCTGTCTGGCTGCCTTAGCCCATCCGCTGCAGCATGCACATGGAGAGCGAGATTTTTTTTTCAGGTTTTTATAAGCCAGGCACTCGTTTCCATGCCACGAGGAGGATGCAAAAAAGTTGCTCTATCTTTCTGCGTATTTGTGGTCACTGTGGGCACATGTGTGTATGTGCACATGTACACATGCTTGTTTATTTGTCTTTCCCTGCCATCCTTCTCTCCAGATAACATACCCCCCACCTCCACCTCCAGCTACTTGTTTGTTTAGCACAATGACAGCCTGACATATTACTGCCGTTGCCTTTTTTGTTGTTGATGCCACTCACATTAATAATTCGCTTTTTTGTTAACTGACTGATGTAAAGTGGGCTAATCCCTTTATGAGAGGAGAGGGTGAGGCTGAATTTGTCAGTGAGTGTTTGTTAATGAATCGAGTTTGTATCATCGGTATGCACAATGTGTTATTGTGTAATGTGCATGCGGGAGTGTGCGTGTTTTGTCTGGGAGGGAGCGGGGCTAATTTCCACCCTGCTAGGGTCCTAGAGGACTAAGCTGCTTTTGACCTGATAAGCTCATTAGAATTCCACACTAATTACAACAGGCCCTGTTTGGCTGTCACTAGATGAGAACAACAGGTCCCAACCACATCAGCCTACCAAAGAGGGAGAGTAAAGTAAGGGAATAGAGAAGAGGATGGATGGATGCTTGTGAGGAAGAGAAAGAGAGAACAGCAGGAGGCAAGAAGAAAGGGAGAGTGAAATGAGCGGAAGGCAAAAAAGAGGGACGAGTGAAAGGAGTTGCTCAGCTGTACAAGCATGGATAGAAAGCTGCTTAAGAAAATGATTATGATAGGTACAGTGAGAAGTAGAAATTACAAATATAAAATCCTGCAACGTGGATGCACAGAAAGAAAGACAATAACAAGAGAAAGAGGGAGAGACAGAGGCAGGAGGGAAGGGGAGGGAGAGATTGTAAATTAGCCGGGCCGCCGCACAGCGTTTTCTCTGACTCGTCGAGGCTAAACTGAGTGCAGCAGGGAGTGGGGCCCGATATGTCAGAATCTCCCTGGCAACCAATCCTTCAGCCACCCACCCACCCACACACACACACACACACACACACACACACTCCACATGCAGCACCCTGTTGAGGCCGGGCCGGTGTGTTGTTTGCATCCAGGCCCAGATTTAATCTAAGGCAGGCCCGGAAAATTTATATCAGGGTCTCGCCGCCTTTTTTCACATGTTGACAACTAGACTTGGCTCTTTTTTCACACTCTCATTCTTTTTTTCACCCCCTTTTATCTCCCATTTCACTCCACCCCCGTCCTCTCGTTCTGTCTGCCTCACTCTGCCTTTCATATGTGCCCGTCTTGTTTCTCTCTGTGTTTTTCTCTCGTAACTCCGGCTGCAGTGCCTGCAGTCAAAAGGAACACTTGTTTCCATTCAGTGCATGTGTGTTGTGTCTATCGACGTGCATGTGTTCACTTACATGTGTACAAATGTGTGCATTAACATGTTTGTGTGTGAATGAATGTTGGCTGTGCTGTCTGGGGGGCAAAAGCACTCACCGGAGACCCGTCTGCCTCGACCTCTATTATTCCCTTCCATTTGCTATTTCCTCTCGCACTGCCGCAGAATATGAAAGGGAATTATTAGAGTAGGTCGATTGGTTCGCTACGTCACTATGAAGCATCCCTCTAATCCAGCTGTAGTGTCATAGTCAGCCATTCTGCCACTCTGTTGTGCTGTAGTCCAAAGCCACTAGAGCCAGAGGCCTCACTCATTAACCAGGCTTTTCTAAGAGACAGCAGGCCACAACCTGTGTCTGTGATATTTGGGCTAGATTGTTTATGTGTGTGCCTGTGTGCTTGTATGTGCTTGTGTATAGTTGGTTGGATGGGTCTTCTTTTGCACACATGTGTGTGTGTGTGTGTGTGTGTGTGTGTGTGTGTGTGTATTTGATGTCTAGCTTCCTCCAGGGTTGTGTGTGTGCTGGTGGGTGAGCAGAGCAGAGATGAGTGAGTTAGCCCCTGGCACAGATCTGCACCTCGGGACCAATAGCTGCTGGCGCCAGCCATCTTTGGCACCAATTCGTCCCCGGGTCCTCCAAAGGCCGAGCCCCTCAGGAGACGTGCACGATTGCAGATGTGTGTGGATGTCTGTCTGTGTGGCAAAACTGTTGAGATGTGTTTTTCTGCCGTGATGACATTGTGTAACCATGTATGTGTTAGTCCCTGTGTTGAATGTGTGATGAGGTTTCTGAGTGTGTAGTGCCACGTGACGAGCAGTGTGTCCTTGGAAGCTGAGGCCCCGTTGCCCTGGTAGGAGAGGGTGGGGACGGTTACCTCCACTGGGAGGACACTTAATTGGACTCCTGTCAGCGTTTGGCCGTCTTTCAGTCTACTCACTTTCCCCACTCTTTGCTACAGTATCCGTGTCACTTTCGCCTGCTCTCTATTTCTTCCTCTATCTCTTCCTGTGCTTGTGTACATTTGTTCCTCCTCTGCCTCCACCCCGTCTTTCTTTTTCTTTCTTTTTTTTCTCTCTCTCTCTGTCTCTCTCTCTCTCTGTGTCTGTCCCTCGCACTCTTCCCTCCCTCTTAATTTGAGAAACAGCAGAGGGATCGATTGGTGGTCGCAGCCTCTCATCTCCCCTCCTTCCTCAAATTTATTATTTTCTCAAACACTCACACAGTGATTGTCCCCTGGAGGGTCGGGTTGTGCAGCTACCAACACACACCCACACCCCCAAACCCATACACACACACACACACACACACACACACACACACACACACATATGACACAGATGTCAGATGTTGATGCATTATCGCATCACAGTACAAGAACACACAAACTAGGCCGCACATACACACAATAACATGAACAGTGTCAGCTCATACATTATGGATATGCACAGACCAGAGCAGATGTATTCACACATGCACACTCATTTAAGCAAACACAGGCAATCTCTGACACAGGAAACAGAATGAGCTGGGGGACCCTATTCTGACTCAGCATTTCACATGTACTTGTAACATCTCAGCTACATCATGATCAGCGGTGATGGCATAGTTTTTAGCACAGACCCTTACGGAAGAAATGGGAGGTTATATAACCATACCGAGGGATACAAAGCTGCTTTTAGATGGAAATGTTGTATCTCTTCTGTTCATTCTGTTTATAGAAATCATTTCTTTTTAAAGGTGGCGTGATTGCATAGGGAATAATTGGAAATAGTGGATGTAGGACTGTAGAAATGAGAGCGTATAGGAAATTTGTGTTTTTGAACTGGGAAATAATTGTCAGAACCAAGGGCATTATTTCCACTGAGGATGAGGGGGACATGTCACCTTCCCTTTTCAAAATCCTATTTTTGTCCCACCTCATAGTTTTAGGCTGATTTTCTTGCTAACGTCTCTCTTAACAGTGTCCTTTTACTGTCCTGCTACTGTACTACTGAAATTATTGGAGTTGATAAAAATGTTGATATGCTCATAACCTTCAATTATTAATATGTGATCAAAGCAGTAAGCTTAACAAGCAGCAGAGTGCTTTGTGAACTTTGTTTGCCCTGTTTTTTGCCTCTGAGGCTACATACATGTTCCCCTACCTTACTGAAGAATTTGCTTTGGTATATTGGTTCATAACAATAAACAATAGTAAGTTGGAGCTGAGGTGGAGCTGGTTGATGTAGTCACAGGGGATGGTGTCAGGACTGTCCCATTAGTAGTAGTAGCTGATGTATGACGTCACACCTTCTGTGAACTCAAGCAGACTGTTGGTAGCAGTCGTGAAAACATCCCAGTCAGTACAGTCCAAGCACGCCTGAAGGTCCTCGATAGATGGTTTCACTGTTTCACTGCTTTGATGTCCTCACAACAAGTTTAGACAGCTTTCATTTCTGCCAGTCTGCAATGGTGAAGGTTGTTGCGGTTGAATGTAGCCTGAAAAGAATACCTGCAGACACTATTCAGGACCGAAAAACTAGCATCTTTGTTTTTCGGGTTAAAAAGCCCCCATCATTAATCTGTATTCTTTTTCACAGTTAATATTCTCCTTAAACGATGCTCGAATTTGAACATCAGTCAGTGATAAGACGGTAAAGCACAGAGCTCTTTCTAGTTAAGATGCATATACTGTATGTTATTAGACGTAAATTAAAGAAAAAGAATGAATGAAAAAGACCTCTAAAGCCCTGACCTTTGAACCTCCTGATTTTAGTTATCTGGGAACATTGTTGTACCGTTGCACTTACTGCAAGTCACCCTGCATAAATGAGCTACATGCTGGAATTAAAAAATAATAGATTGTGTTTTCAAGGGTAATTTAATATATTCAACACATAAAGGGCTCCTACAAATTATTTTGAAAAAGCTCTATGAATTCAGAATTTGAACAGTAGGTACGTTGAACCCCTCACTGCAGGGCTGCAGTCCATATCCATATCTTCTACTCACTTGGTTACTTTACACTTTGGCTTGGGGAGTGAGCAGAGCGATGTGTTTGACGAGATAGTTATTAAGAAAGCGTTTCTCATCTACGCGAGGCTGCTGGCCACCATCAATCCCCCCCTCCCAAATCTGGCAGAGTGCTGTCGTCCTCTCTTCCCCTCCTATTTATGACTCTGCTTTGACTGAGACCGCAACTTCCAATTTACACTCCCTCACAAATCACCCACAGGTTTGATGATGTGAGCTAGGCTAATAGGCTGAAAGATGTAGGTTTTGCTTGATACGTAGTTCATATTATTCCACGGTGTCTCCCCTATATTTTTGCCCAACATTGATGAGTCCAGGGCCAACCTCTCCTTGGTCTGTGAATCACTGCTTTATGAATGTATAGTTTTCTATTTAAATTGCTCTAGAAGTAATTTCCCTTACATTTATCACTGAACATCTTGACTTTACTTCAAGTCTAGAGCCTGATGGCTATCTTTCATCAGCTTAAGTCTTCCTCAGATGTCGGCTTCTCAGATGTTCAGTCTGATTGAGGAACTGAGGTGAATTGAAGATGATAGGGAAAAATGCGCTTCCTGTGTTGTGTTTGAGTTCTGCAGCTTGACACGTGCAAGATATAACCACTCTGTAGTATCTCACCTGCCTGTTAATTTAAGGAGGCTAGTTTAAGTGAAACCTACCTTTACCTAATACACCATGTGTGTTCAACTAGCTCAGTGTCCTGCTTACAGAGCAAAGAGGCAAGATTAGTAACTACAGTAAGTGAATGTATCAAAGCTGATGTTTTTCAAAATGTTAGGCCGCACTGTTAGGCCTATACTGTGGTTTGCAGTTTATAAAATAATCATAAACATTATAATCTTATTCTTGCACAAACATCTTATCATAAAACCACAGCGAGCAAAAAAACATCATCAAAGGATGGAGCATAAAAGCAACATAAAAGAAGTAAATTAAAAAAGTGATTAGGGTTTTTTTTAAATGCATGCGTAACAACCATGCAAAAAGGGGATTTCAAAAGATTATGACTATTTCGCCCAATTGCTTTAATTAAAGTGCATGGCCGTACATGACAAAGTCCCAACCACCTTTAGTTTTCTAGACTGGGTCTTGCTTGTGAATAGCAAATCTGCACCTTCCGAACAAAGAGAAGGAGAGATTTCATTTTTGATCTCTTTCTTTAATTTCTTTAGTATTTCTCTCAAAAAAAAAAAAGAGCTGCCTTTGAAAGGTAGCATGGGAAGACGTGATTTGTTTGATTGCAATACACACACACGCACACACACCATGCACAACACATGCCCATATCACACAGTGCCCAAGGATGGCAGGCTTTCACTTTTAAAGGACTGTTATAGAAAGCACCATTACAGTGCAGAAGGTTTCAACCTCAATTATATGGAGAATATATAGTAGTCAAGCTGCTAATGAAAATGGTAGAGAGTGTCTACTCTAGCAAACAGCTTTCTGTGAAAGATGGGGAAGTAATCTATTCTCTTTACGAGGAGCAGTACCCCCCCCCCCCCCTCTGATTGCCCAAAGCTTTAATGAAGAGCTTACATACCTGAGGGGAATGATTCAGGAGAATAGCATTGGGCAACATATTGGCTATGGCTCTAAAATGGAAGTCAGGAAAGCAGATCTTTACATTATATGTGTATCTACGTGTGTGTGTGTGTGTAGCCAGCAACTAGAACCAAAGACACACGTCATGAACACATACTTGTCAGTGCGTTGACATTCTCTATATCATCCTGCCACAGTGAAAACTCAGGCCCAACTCTTCAGGCCTGTCGAAAATGAAAGAAGGAGATCACCCTTTAGATTTCTTACTAATAACAAGCTGTTGTGGAGTGTGTCTAGTCCTCGTACAAACCTGCACCACTCTTTAGTTAAAGATACAGTACATCTGTATTCCATGTATTTCATCTGTATTCCAACCTCATGAAGGTGATGCTCAAAGACAGGTTAGTGATTTAACCCAGATATTATAACAGAAGTGGAATAAAAGCCTGTGAGCATTTCAGTTAGTTGTTACTAGACATATATTTCCACAAAGTATTAAGCAGACGTCTCCACAGAGTACTGCCATGCTGGCTGGGACCATATTTTGAGGCGCTAACAGAATGCTGTCTTGTAAATTTGATTTACTGTAATTGTACGTCATAATGTTGTTGCAAACTTGGCACACTTAAAAATGAGTACTGTTAGATGAGCTAATTGATTCTGTACAATAAAACTAGTTTAAAAGGTAACACATTTATATGAAAAATGCATCACGAGCTTAGTCGGTAAAGCACATTCCTGGCAAGCTGCAGTGTTTATTTAATTTTCTGATTTTTATTGTTTACCAGCCCTTAAAAGGGTGAAACCAACCTTAATCTTGGATACTAAGAGTTCCTGCAGACAATGTGCAATCAGGGTTGTTTACACTACAGCTTTCCTGCAATCAAATCCAATCAAGGGAACTATGCCCTTGATGCCTGCTTTACCTGTGGTCAAACGAACAGCTTGTCTTGTTAATCATTTGTCATACATATTGGTCTCGGTGATATCGACTGACGCGCAAAGAAATTCTGTCTAGACTAACACCTGCTATTCTACAAAAATCAAACTCTGCTCAGAATAAAGAACGAGAGCTCCAGTAACTCAGGTCTGAGCTTCGGAAGATCACTCCCGGGTTAATACATCAAGCCAGAGGGAGATAAAAACAAAGACGAGACGGGAAGAGGGAGAGGGAGAAATAACATTTTATTTAACAGCGCGTGCCGCTGCCTCAGAGACAGTGCGGTGATGTGAGGCTGACCTCTGGAAGGAAAGCAGCAGCAGGGGTCACGGAGGTTGATCCAATTCTGGGCAGTCAGTGCCAACGCTCTGATTAAGAGGTGATGAAGAGGCCAGGCCGACCGTAATCTCCGCAGGCGGATTCACTCTGGGCGGCATGTGGGGTCGGAGAGACGAGGGACAGAGAAAGTTCAAGCACCATAGTTGGCGAGATCATCAGTAAGATGCTAAAATTACTCTAAAGTTGTTGGCTGGTCATAGTACCTCCATACTTTTGGTCTGTTTCATTACTTTATGGTATTATCACTGGAAGTGTTGACAGATAATTCGTTCTGTTTGTATTATTAATTAAAACAAGGCTGTACAACTTTTGCTCAATTCATTCAGACATTTAGTTGCTGCAGGCTTATGTGGCTTGGTATGTCCAGTAGCTATCTATTAGCAAGCTTGACATGAATTTCTATTGTCTATTTCTGTTACTGTTACACTTTGTTTTAGCATAACACAGATGAACTATTTATGGTTTTATCACAGCATTAAAACCGGAAGTATATATATATATATAACTATTTATGGTTTTAGCACAGCATTAAAACCGGAAGTGTATATATATGCATATGGCATACTAAGCTGGCCAAAAGAGGAGATAGAGGCCACCAATATAAAGACAAGGAAGCTCCTCGCAATGCATGGAGGATTTCACACCAAGTCCAGCACCCTGAGACTGTTCACTAAGTGGAAGGAAGGAGGCAGAGGCCACTATCCAGAATGAAACAACAAAAATTCATGAGGACATCAGGAAGATGGCCCCAAGTGATGAGGTACAAGAGAAGGTGGAACCATCATGGAAGGACAAACCCCTGCACGGCATGTACCACTGGCAGATAGAAGAAGTGGCTGATATCGAGAAATCCTACCAGTGGCTGGAAAAGGCTGGACTAAAAGACAGCACAGGGGCACTAATCATGGCAGCACAGGAACAGGCTCTGAGCACAAGATCGATGGAGGCCAGGATCTACCACACAGGCAGGACTTTATGTGCAGACTGTGCAAAGATGCCCCTGAAACAATCCAGCACATAACAGCAGGGTGTAAGATCCTAGCAGGCAAGGCATACATGGAATGCCATAACCAAGTGGCTGGCATAATGTACAGGAACATCTGTGCCAAGTATGGGCTCAAAGTCCCAAGGTCACACAATGGGACACACCTACGAAGGCGGTTGAGAATGACCAAGCTAAGATCCTGTGGGACCTCCAGATACAGACTGACAAATGAACCGACTGGACATAATAGTGGTGGCAGAAGAAGGCAGAAGAAGGCAGTAGTGATAGATGTAGCGATCCCAAGTGACAGCAACATCAGGAAGAAGGAACACGAGAAGCTCGAGAAATACCAAGGGCTGAAAGAAGAGCTAGAGAAGATGTGGAAAGTGAAGGCAACAGTGGTCTCTGTGGTAATCGGAACACTCGGGGCTGTGACCCTTAAACTGGGAGAGTGGGTCCAACAGTTTCCAGGAACAACATCTGGAATCTCTGTCCAGAAGAGCGCAGTCCTAGAAACAACTAAGATACTGTGCAGGACCCTCAAGCGCTTAGGACTCTGGTAGAGGACTCGAGATTGAAGGAGGAATAGACCTCCGATAGGGGCGAGAGGGGAATGTATAAATAAACAATTAAGGGGGTAGTGGCCTCAATTTGATTCTAACCAGAGGTGTTGTATGCCATCCCCTTCTTTCCGTGTTTTTGTGGGTCTCTACTAGTAACTAAATCTTGATAAAATACAAATAAAATGGACTGAAATGAACTGTGCGACTATAAACTAGGAGCAGAGAAAGAGTTAGAGGATACTGGTAAGAGAGAGAAGGTCAGAGGAAGTGCATTCAGTGACTGCTAGTGAGCGTGGTGGGAGGTAGGTGGCATAGAGGTGGTGGGGATTTCTCCTGCTGGGCCAAAACCTGGGCGACTGCTCAACTCTAATTAAGCCCAACTCAGCAGCCTCTCCCCACCCTGGGGTGCCCACACCTCTCTTCCTACCTGTCTGTCTGCCAGCATGTCCAAGCTGGGTCAGGATGCACAAACTCACAATATACACACACACACACAGGGAAGGTTTTTCTGTGTTTTTGAGTCAGACTGGGAATCTGTCCTGCAGATGCAGGTAGGACACAGACATGAAAGCAGAATGTCGCAGGCAGAGTGACAGCCGTAACACACAAAGATGGAGGGCAGGCCTGCAGAGCGATATGAGAGAGTGCGTTAATCCACACGGCGTAGCATTTCCTCTGTGGATCTATGTGCGTTTGAACTTTTCAAGGGGAGGATGGCAAGGAGCGATCAGCCACTCTGTAAATGTCAATGGATCCGAACAGCCCGAGCCCAGACAGCCTCGTGCCATCGCCTGCCACTCATTTTGTCTCTGTCTGGGTGATGTTTATTTTCTCCTCTCTCTCCTCGTCCTCCATCTCCTGCCCTTTCCCACATTTTATTATTGTCTTTTACCTCTGCCTCGCCATTGCCTGCAGGAAAATAGCACATCCTATAATAGACAGGGTTGTTTTTTGTTTCTGTGTTTCTCTTTCCTCTGCCTTCCTCTGGATCTCCGTTGGCTTCAAGTCCACCTCAGTAACAACTGCTCTGTCTCACATTACTCAGTTTCAGAGAGCATATAGGATTCCTGCTACCCAGCTTTATTTCTTCCTAATTTATTAGCCTACCTTTATTTTGCTCTGCTGGTAATTAGGTTTTTTTTCTCTTGTAGGAGGATTTGTTGTTTTATTTCATTCTTCAATTTCCTAGGGAATTATCAAAGGAGGGTTCCTTCATTTAATTTGTACGGAAATTAAATTGTCAGTGTGAGAAAAAGGATACTTGCTAATCTGTTTAGGACAGCTTGCCTCTCTCCCTGCATTAGGCCGAACCTAACCCTCTCTGCAGCATTCAGGAATATGTGAGTGTAAATGTAGACAGTAGACAGGCAGAGTAAGAATTCAAAGACGAACGAGCAGAACATACAGAGCGTTTAGTGACAAAAGAAACACGGAAAGGGGAAGTGAGGAAGACAGAGGGAAAGAGGAGCATTAAAATCAAAATGCTGAGAGGTGGGGGTCATAAAATTGCTAGCTTTATTGAGCAGGGCACAGTGGACCAGTTGCTGCCTGCAGGCCTTTTCTAGTCTACTTGTACTGCACTGCACTGCATCTCTCTCTGGCTTGTTCTCACTTCAGTTCAAACCAATAAAGCTGTACACAACATTTTTGCCAAAGCATATACATAAACAGAATGCCAGGACAAGGTAAATAGTAAATGTAATGACTGGTGCATGGTTTGGTTTAGGGCCACTTAGTTCAAGTTAAGTGAAATCTTAATGTACAGCATACAATTATTTTTTTTAGTGCTTCCAACTTTGTGGCAACAGTTTGGGGACGTTTTTTTGTTTTAACATACCCCATGCACAATTT
This sequence comes from Gadopsis marmoratus, assembly GCA_036023855.1. NCBI lineage: Eukaryota > Metazoa > Chordata > Actinopteri > Centrarchiformes > Percichthyidae > Gadopsis > Gadopsis marmoratus. The sequence continues at coordinate 31,969 of JAVQJF010011673.1, forward strand.
GAGGTCCGTAACAAACATTTGTGTTTGCTGTGGAAGAAATTGACTGACCTGCAGAGCCATGACCTCAACCCCATAGAAAACCTTTGGTATGAATTGAAGCACTGCCTGCAAGTCAGGCCTTAACCCAACACCAGCGCCTCACTAATGCTCCTGTGGATGATTGAAAGCAAATCCCTGAAACCAGGATTCAAATTCTTGTGGAAAGTCTTCCCAGAAGAGTGAAGGTTGTTATTGCAGCAATAAAGTGATAAATGTGAAGCTAGAGCCAACAGGTGGTTAACTTTAGCTTAGCGTAAAGTCTGGAAACGGAGAAACAGCTAGGCTGGCTCTGTCCAAATGGTACAAATGCTGCCTACAAGCACTTTTAAATCTCATAAATTACCATGTATCTTGTTTGTTTAATCCATACAAAACCAAAATGTAATAAAAATACCAATTTCTGCTTTTACAGGGGGTTTATGGGGTTAGATTTTACATCTTTTTTTTGTACAGATTAAACAAATGTGATGTATGTGTCAGATAATTAACTCTAGAGGTGCTGGTTGTTGACAGGGCCAGGCTATATGTTTTCCTCAGGCCTTTATGCTAAGCTAAGATGACCGTCTCTTGGCTGTAGCTTTATATTTAACAACATGAGAGTGGTATCAGCCTTCTCATCTAACTCACAATGACATATCGGTGAAATGTTCACATGTACATGTACTTTATTTGGCTGGCCACATACTTTTGGCCATGTAGGGTAGACAGAGTGAAACAAGTAGTTATTGACCAAGAATGTTTGAAGCCTGAAGTACTGATTCGTTCAAAATATATGGAAAATTGTGCATCGCAAATCTATCATAAACTAAGAAAGAATGAAAGAAAGAAAAGAAAAATGTTTGTATGTTGTCCCACTCCTCAGTCCCATCTTTCCTGGCCATCTTTTCTAGACTCAGGCAGACTCTCTGGCTGTCTGAGATATGGACTTAGATGCAGGCTGAGCAACCGCCCACTCCACATATTCCTCTGTAGTCTGCCCGTTTCTCTTGGATGTTGAACAAATTGATTTAGGTGTTGATTATTCAAGAGGCATATTTCATAACTTTTGACTGGCTTCTATCCACCTCCCACTCTTACTTTGGTCCGTGCATCTGCCTCTCTGTAACTTACACCCGTATCCAGCAGTGTCTGCTCTGCAGGATACGGCTGAAGGAGGCCCGTGGGTCGTGTAGTTCTGCCTCAAGTCTGATTGCACTGTAGCAGATCAGCGGTGTAACCTTTCTCCTTAGGGAGCCACACAAAGTGCCTGGGCACGGCTGAGAGTCAGAGATAGGGAGACAGAGAGGATCCATAGGTAACAGAATCCCAATCTTTGTTTGGAATGGAGACAAATATTCATATCAGGCTGTTCATTTCTCAGATTGCAGTGGATGTAGTTTGAAAGAAGTGAATAAGTTCTGTCTGTTTTTCAGTACAGTGTGTTATGACATTGAAGAGCCAAGTTCCTGCAGCGACATATTGCACTCGTGTGTGTTACTTCACATAAATATGTTAACTTTTCTAGGCATTTAATTATTTTGTACCACTCCCATATAGAATAAAATGATTTTCTTCTGGAAATGAAACCCGTGACTGCATAAAATCTATATACGTATACTACCGTAATCATGAATATTCAAGAAAGTTTGGACACCACCCAATAAAGCATTCATCACGGACATGAGCTGAGGCACTGCTGCCGGCACACTCCCGCTTGTTATTAATATAAATGATCTTCACCACAAATGACTAATTGACTCTGCTCCGTCCCTCTCTCTTGGGCAAGGAAGTCAAATTATTTTACCCTGAAGATCAGTATCCTTTAAAACGTGATAATCCTAATAAAGGACCAAATCCAGAGATTTTAGTTTACAAGGGACTGAAGTACTATGATTTAAATTTGTTCTTCAGTTCAAGGCAAAGCTTTCAGAAAAACTGGACCAGCTGGAAGTAGGACTGCAACTTATTGATTATTGAATATTAGTAATTGATTAATTTTCTTTGTCTATAAATTGTTAGAAAATAGTGAGAAATGTACATCACTATATCCCAAAGTCCAAGGTGATGTCTTCAAATTGCTTGCCTTAAACCTAGCTGCCGATTCATTTTCTGGTGATCGACTAATTGCAGCTGGAGTTGGAAGAACAGGCTGTATTCAAACAACTGCTTTGGCACAACTGTTGACATGTAGCTCTAACTTTCAAATCAATAGTTGAACCGCAGAGTGCAGTTTGAAGATCAGTTTCGGGCAAAACCAGACTCTTCAAGATGACAAAATACCCGTTATCTCAAATTGACAAACTGTTCTGCTTAGATGCTATTTGCAGGCTTAGATCTACAGTTTGAGGTTTAATGTTGGTCAGATCATTTAGGATGGAATGAGGCTGGCATCCACAAAACCTGTTTAAAAACCACCAACAATAGCTGCTGCTGTCATCAAACTCCATGCAGCCGGATAGATTAGCAGTGAGAGAAGACAGGGAGAGAATAGTGACACACAAAAATGAGCCACAGAGTATATGACAGTGTTTTAAAGAGAATATTAGACACTTGTGATTAATTAACTACGCTCTCCTCGTCCTCGTGAGGCCAGGATAGGTTTGCGACTCTATACAAGGGCTGCAGTGCAGTGTGTGCCGCCACACCAGTCAAGGCATGAAACAGATCAAGATGAAAGTTTGAGCAAGGAGAGAGAGTGTGTATTATATGAGCCTATGGTTGATTGCTCTGAAACCGGAGAAGAGTGAGGGGGAGGAATAGCTCTGGTGAACCCACTAACATGTCTGATGTATTTCTTCCTCTTGAACGTAACCCACAATACAAACACACCTTATGTAATGCAAAAGTACTTAGACATAAACAGTCCACCCTGATCTCCAAATCCATCCAGAATAGAAAGTTGCAGCTGCTGGCTCATATTCGGCCCCCGGACTCTTGGTGTGTGTAGATTGTGTGTGTGTGTGTGTGTGTGTGTGTGTGTGTGCTTGTTCATGCCAATCCATGTGCATGCATCTTTTACTGTGCTCCAGCACTGTGCTGTAATCAGGTAAGCCCAGCGGCAGAGTAATCTCAGTCAGATACTATGAACCACTAGCTAACTCCTCCACTGCCCTCCTTTCGCCTTTCATCTCTCTTCCTTCTTTTCTTCCATCTTCTCCTCCTCAGCAGCCTCCAGGCGCTCTAATCTGCCTCCTCCCCTCTGGCTCACCTTCCTCTCCTCCCTCCTCTAGCTCCCCTCTGGCACACCGCAACACCAGCACCAGGCCTGGGCCTGTTTCTCTTTTCATGGGGTTTCCTGGGACGAGAAGATCTGTATTGTGTTATATGCTCTTTAAGTGTGTGTGTGTGTGTGTGTGTGTGTCGGGTGGTTGGGTGGAGTAGCATGTTGACCTGCGGTGTATGTGGTGATCTGTGTGTGAGATACAAGTGATCACATGCATATGTAGTTACAGCGTAGCAGCCAGTTGCACAAGTTCAAACTCAGTCTAGTCAGAACGTGTAAACACCTTATAGCGTTTATGGTTTTAAATGTAGATTTATACATCACTAAATCAATAGGTTGCACCACACAAACTAGTTATTCTTCAGAGATTAGTTGTAACTAATTGTTGCACATAGTAACTGTCGAGTATGGGTGAAAAAGCGGATGCACCTTTTAGAGTGAAGGGTTAAAAAGGTATTGCTGGTTAGTACATCTGCCCTGAATATATATATATATATATATATATATATATCTTTCAACTATCTTCAACTAATTCACTTTTTTTTCATATCTTCTACGGTTTTGGCTTCATGTGACATTTTATGTCATGAACTTTTCAGCTTTTGGCCAAATCTAGAGTGCGTGATGTCATCGCCTAGAGTGAGAGGCAGCTGAAAATCCACCTCAGAATTTTCTGCTACTTCTGCTCCCTCGTCGCCAATTTTCACTCCACAGACTTCATTCTGCCCTCAGTTGTAGATACACATGTCTAGTTTCATGTCATCCGGCCATTTCAATCGTAGGACATGTACTTTTGGCTGTGTGAGCCTTAATTGATCAGAGACGCCACCAACTTCTCCCATAAGGTCCCATTCAAGAGTGAAGATCAAAATCTTCATTTTTTCTCTTTCCTCTCACATTTCTAACTCGCGACAGTGTCGTCATTTTTAACCCTACAGACATGAGAATTATACTCCCGCGTAGCCTAGCCTTTTGTGGTTCCTGTGGTACTCTTGCTGAAAAGATTGGACTCACGGTTCTGGATCTGGAGGCATTTGTTTGAGAGGGTGCGTTTGGCTGAAAGTC
>JAVQJF010011683.1:0-25565 GCA_036023855.1 Gadopsis marmoratus
TAATAATAATAATAATAATAATAAACTTTATTTATATAGCACCTTTCATACAAGAAATGAAGTTCAAAGCGCTTTACAACAAAGATATTAAATGCACCAAGTGCTTAACACAATAAAAGGCCATAAAACAGAAATGCAGTTAAGAAAAATAAAACTTGAAAGAGTATAAGAAATGGCAAAAAAATAGCATATTTAAAAGAAAACAGAAAAAACAGTTAAGAAAAGTAAAACCTGGAAAGCTAAATTTAAAATAATGTTTAAAAATTCATCCTTCACCCTGATTCTTTCCTCTTCCTCTCTTTATCTTTTTCTGACTTCCCCTTTCTCTCCATCTCTGTCTAAAATTTCAGACTAATCTCACTGATTTACCCGGACTAATCCCACTGAGTCCCATTTACCTGGACTAATCACACTGAGTCCTGTTTACCTGGACTAATCACACTCCCTTATAACCTTCACTTCTTCCTCGCGTCTCTTAAAATGAAATTATGAAATTTAAAATAATGTTTAAAATCAACTAAAATGGTTTTTGCAGATAGCTAATTGAAGGCTAAAGTGAAAAAATGAGATTTAAGCTTGGACTTGAAGATGTGTAGCAGCTGGCTTCCCTGATATCTATTGGCAGTGTGTTCCAAAGCTTTGGGGCATAATTAATAAAGGCTGCATCCCTGATTTTCTTACTGCCGTCTCTGGGAACATTCAATAATCCAGCAGCAGATGATCGTAGTGTTCTTGAAGGCAAATAATTATCAAGGGAGTTGGAAATGTAGCTTGGTCCCAGCCCATTTATGGCTTTATATACAAGAAGGAGGACCTTAAAATGAATTCTAAATGTTACAGGAAGCCTGTGAAAAGTAGCTAAAACTGGACTAATGTGCTCTCTCTCCTCTTGGTTCTGGTTAACAGCTGAGCTGCAGAGTTTTGAATGAGCTTTCGTCTGTCAGTGGTTTTTTTTTTTGGGAGGCCAATAAAAGGTGCATTAAAAGTAATCGAGTCAGCTTGAAATAAAAGCATGAGTCAGTTTTTCTGCATCTGTCTGATTTAGAAATGGTCGTATTTTAGCTATGTTTCTAAGGTGGAAGAATTATGTTTTCATCACCTTGTTTATATGGGATGTAAAGCTTAGATCTGAATCTAAAATAACACCGAGAGTTGTAACCTCAGTTTTAATCCAGGAAGTTAATTTCCCCAGATTATTAGACAGCATTTCTCTTTTTGCTTTAGGGCCAACAAGTAGGATTTCAGTTTTGTCCTCATTATTATTTTATTATTGTTATTTAATTCTATCGTTTTCATGTTTTTAAATGGTTTTATTCCCCCCCATCTGTTATATTTACAGTCTTATTTCTATTTAGTCTTAAATTGGTAGTTTTTATTCATACTATCTGATTATCAGCTTGTCCAGTCATATTCAACTGGACTAACCTGGATGAAAGCTGCTATACAAATAACATTTAATTAATTGATTGCAACAGACAGCAAATAGCATGTCATGAGGAACTTGCATTTACTAAATAAAAACTCAATTCTGTCTTTAGTGAATCAGCATCTGAAAAACAGGCCCAGCTCGCTCTTCCACAACACCATGACAAACTCCCCTGAGGTGCTATGTGAAGCAGTTTGGGAGGTGAGTCACAGTGGACCCTAGAGAAGTATCCTGACCCCAGGCAACCCTGTGTCTGCTCTCTTGTCTATACCCACTCCCCACAAGGGAATGACACTTGGGGCAGTATGCATCAGCCTGCCTGCTCTGGCGGCCTGCCTGGCCCAGAAGATGGCTACTTTGTCACATCTGAGTGAAGTAACCTACATGCAGAAGTCCTGACAAGGCTGCGGTGTGCAATCTCCTGGGCCCACGCAACACTACCTGCCTGTTTCTAAATAAAGAATTGACCTAGTACTGGCAGAAAGAGAACAGGGAGGTAGAGGAAAAGCAAAGATGGCTGGGACGACGTTAATCTTTAATACTGAGAAGAGAACAAAAATAACTTCTCCAAATCCCCCAGCTAGAACCATGGGCTGTGTTAAAAGCACACACTCATTGTGTAAGAGCAATGAAGTAGTGTGTGCTACCCACAACCTGGCAAATGTAATGGAATAGGGTTTGCTAACATGGAATAAGATTAAAGCCAGGGAGAAACGGGAAGCAACATAATAGGGGTGTGGTCACGTCAGAAGCTCAAACAAGCTTTTACTGTTGATCCACATCTTTTAGAATCAAGTTTGGGGTTGTGAAAAGGTGCGTTTACTGATACTGAGATTGTTGGATCATGTCAGTGCAGTTTTACAATTTAAAGGCCTTCTGGCCATGCCAAACCACGGACAGACTCATCTGTGACTCACTGATTTACCGTGTTTGGAGCTGACCGTGTTTACGGGAAAATCTGAAAAAATGCTGATGAGGAAATTTGCTACTCAAAGTGTTAGTGTTCAAAACAAAAGCCCTCTTATACTTTTGTAATGGAGACCGACAGAGCGATGAAAACTGAACTGGCACATGTAGGCCAAAGTTACACCAAATCCTTGGCCGAATTTTAACAATAAATCAATGACTTGAATCTGAGCAAATAAATTCCATCTAAAATGTCTTCTCTATAACCTCTTCTATTCTGCAAGGCTCCGTGTCCTAAGCTTAAATTGGGAAACGGTGAGTGAGATGTTAAGATTTTAAGCCTTAAATTGTTCGCCAGTGGACAAGATGTTGAAAGGTGAAATGAGAATAACACCGGAAAAAAAACATTTCAGTCTGTGGTGCCTGAATTACAGAGTTAAAGATATGAAAAGAATTACAGGGAAAGGAGAATGGGGAGAATTAAAAAGATACAGAACCTGGTATTAGAGATGAAGTATGCTGAGGGGATATTCAGAGAGAGCATTCACAATAATCTGTCTGATAAAAGGAATGTGCATAATCCAAAAAGGCAGGGCTGCTATATAAAGCACTGGAAATTAGCCAGGCCAATGAGGAAGAAAGAGGAAAGAGGGAGCTAGAGAGAGCGATGGGATAATATTCATCCGATTACATATCATCTTATATTAATGTCTTCTTCTTGCTCATCAAAGAAGGCAGTCTGCACGACCTATTAGGGTTTAAGAGACCAGGCCATAGTAAAATAGGGTCTTGTGTTCTGAGATCGGAAAATGTTTTACAGCACTTGGCCATGGTGGCAATGCACGAGTGCAGGGGTGAATTGATGCTTGAATTATTTCCAGCTTCCATCGATTCTGTAATTAAGCTCAGTGTAAGCCGAATGACAGAAGAGACTTTAAGAGTTATTGTAGTCTATAAATGATGCTACTTTGCGTCCAGATTTAACTCCATGCACTTGAACGAAGAAATAAAAACAAACCCACCCCCCCCCCCGCAAAAAAAAACTGTGTTCATTGTTCATATTTCACCGCAGGCCTTGCTGAGAGAAACAACGCTATAAAGTGGGGTTAAAGCAAACGTTGAACAGGCAGCCCAGAAATGCACTGGAGCTGAACATTCAGATGACTGACAGGTAGTTGCTACGGGCGCACCGAGGCACACAGCAAAATGCCAAGTTCGTCTTGGTCGCCCGAGGATGATTAACAACATTTAAGCTTGATTGCAACTGCACATTCCCTCAATCACTGGAGCCGAGAAAGGAGTGCTGTGTGTAATAACAGCCTGCTGGTGCTGCTTTGTTGCAATACAAAAAGAGTCAGGCTATGATTTATATAATGAGATGCACCGTCAAAGGAACAAATGAGTAAGCAGCAACTGAGCAAGCACGCTGGCAGACATCTTCCCTGCAGAAAAGGCGACAAACCACGGTGGAAGGACCTCCCTCCTCTCAAGGCAAGCAGCAAATTAGACATGATGCTGTGTTAATTAAGCACCAGAAATATGTAGGCAGGATCTTCAACCTGGTTCAAATGACCTCAGCCAAATCAGGAAGGATACAGTCACTTTCGCTGTTAAATGAACCTGATCAGAGCTCTCCTCTCCAAATGTGGTCTTGATTGGGACAATAGGAGCCAGATGGAATTCACTGTGGTAGTCCTAAGCCACAGTGTTGTCTGCCTGCCACTGCAGCAAAGCAGGAAGCACAGATGTTCTATCATGTAGATACAATCCCACCTAAACCTGACCAGCAGGTCATGTACTGTGCTGTGCAGCAGGCCTGGGCAATTAATCAAATTTTATTTTATTCTTTGCTTCCAACGATTATGGACATGAGATAATCGAGATAAAACGATTAGTGTGCCGCATTCTGTTTTGCAACGATGCTCTCGTTTTGTCTTATAAATCCAGCGTAACCCCTTTTCTTTACAGCAGTGTGCTTTCGGCCCTCCCTAAAAGCCCAAACTCACTCACAGCCAGGCAAATACTGTTCAAGATTTGTTGCACAGTGGGGTCTGCACCACGAGGCAATACAACCAGTTTATTTAAATCATCTGAAATTCATTCAAAGTGGTCTATGACAAAACAAAGGAACAAAAAAAACAAAAGTAAAGTCCAATTGACTTAGTTATTTTTATCGTTTAATAATCACATGAGGTTTCCAAAGTCAATGAGTAATCGTGATGTCAATATTGAGCAAATAATCATGAGTATGACTTTTCAATAATAGAGCAGCCCTACCCTGCAGCTAATTAGAACAGAACAAAATAATGATTATATATTGAGGGTGTAAAAGCTCATAAAAATATAGCCTACTTAATACTGAAACTATATGCAACAGTGTCCAGTTTTAAGAAAAATGTTTACAGGAATCTGAACTATCAAGCTGTGAGATTTCCTCTGTGTTTTTAATATGCAAATGTTTCCGTTTGGCAGAATAAAACAACAAAGGAGAAAAGAATCAACAGCACCACCTCTATAGATAGAACAAAATAATCATGTCAATCCAGGTGTAGCCTATATCTCTTATTAAAATACATCATGAAATCTACAGACACATAGGTAGATATGTATACATACAATCAAGTAAATTAATTAGAAAAAAGGAAGCATTGTTGTTCAAATGTGGTCACAACTCAATATCAGCAGGACAGTACATTTTTTTTAACATGTTCATCTTGTGTTTGAAAATAGAACAGCTAATATGAGGGTCTGGAGAAAAAAAAAAAAAAAAACTGCTTTACACAAAGCGTTTTCTCCCATATCCGTTACATCTGAACACACCCACAAAGACACCTTCGCACACTCAAACCTTTGTCTCACGCTCAAACATATACGCCTGTTCCTCGTTGCCTCCCTCCCTCCGACTCATTCCCACTAAACCAATTTGGTAATTGGCCCTGTGGCTGCACCTCCATAAAATCATGGCAGTGGAAGACTGCATCACAGTCATCGGCCACACCCATAACTGGGCGCAAGATTTACAGCCTACGCAACATGTTGTCTGCTTCGTGCTGGACTATAGAACAGTGTCTGGGGTAAGGACCCCCCCCCAGTAGTGCTGGACCATTTCATCAGCAGTAATGTGTTAGATCATTAGGAGGGTTGCATTCAATCCACTGCAATAAAATGTATGATCCCTGAGGGAGCATCAATGAGGAAAACAGAATGACTGCATAAGGCTGAATGGATGGCAGGAAAGGGATGGCAAAAATGGAAAATCACCTCATCACCCAGGGGTGATCTCATCCCATTTCCTCCTCTGAGGTTGTACAATGAGGACTCAATACCCTTGCTTTGTCCTCTGAGCTACTACAGGGCAACATTTCTCTGTGTATCACACAGAGATAACCTCTCGTCCTTCTTCTTTCCACCTCTGCCAAACACACCCACTCTCTCTGCATGCACAGCCCTCACACTCTGTATGCATCTCTGGCAGCAGTGATGGGCGCTCAGCAGGGACACATGACTTATTCAGCCATGTAGCTTCCACACTCCACTGCCACCATTTTTGTTTTACTTCACAGACACAGGGCAGGCAGGGGAAAAAAAAAAAAAAGCAGCCAAGAGGCACGTGCGCACAAACCACGTGTTCAGAGAGCCAACACGTATGACTCCCTTAGCCCTTTACCGACACATCGTACTGAGTAATATACCAGCAAATGAACACATGCTCTGTATTCTAATTACATGCTGCTCCTACTATGCAGGCGTCCATGATCAGCACATATGTGAAGAACTGAAGCACCTATATGTCCTGTTTGCATGCTGCATACCAGTCCCTAATGATCAAAGCATAACTGGACACGAATCACCTTTGCAGCTGACCAAAAAAAAAAAATTTTTTTAAAAAGCCCAGAAATGGGTACATACTCATGCACACAAGCTGACACAAAATGTTAGCATACATCCCCTCCCGTACAAATATGATGTTCAAACAACCCATAATGATTTCTGCTTTCTCCATTTGCGAACTAATCAGGCGCGCGCACACACATATAAACGCCAACATCTTCACTTTAGTTTCACACACACACACACTTCACTGCACAGTAAACTATGCTGCATAAACAATATATTTCTATCGACCCACCCTCGTCTTTTGTAGACGGGTAAAGTGAAGGGAGCTGGTTTACTTAGGTGGTGCAATGTTGTGACAATTAGACTCACACATACTGAGAACTTTCAACTAAAACTGTACGTCTAGTCCAGTCAAAAAACAGCCTGATAAAGAATGAGCTATAATAATGGGTCACTGGCAGCAACAACTAAAACAACCTAATTTAATTTGGCTACAATCAGCAGCTGAACAGGAGGAACCAAACATTCGTGAGTGGCCTTAAATTAGATCGATGTCACTTAGTGAACCTGCATTTGCTCTGCACTTTTGTCTGATAACTGGAACCTGCTGTGGATGGAATTAAATCAGCTGAGCCTTAGAAAAACACGAAATTGAGAGGCCCACTTCAGGTGTGTACGTGCGCCAGCAACAGGGGAAGAACGGGTGTATCTGACGTCCGTCGAGCTCTCCACCACTCTGCTGATAGCAGGCCTGAATTAAGGATCGAGTGAGCTAGCAAAAGGGCATAATCTAATTAAAGCAGAAATGTATGGCCCTGTCAGAGCACATCATACATACGAATGCTAAAGTGCACATACACACGCACGCACGTTTAATAAAGTATGCCTGCAAGGGTACATGGCGCTGTCAGAGGAATCCTATCATCAGTAATGGTTATACCTCTCTCATGGGGATTCATACTGCAGCTCAATCCTTCTCTGGGCACATTTTACTTACTCACATTAATTACACAAAATACTGCATCTACACTGCACTCATACACTAATGTGTGATGAACTCAGAATAGTGAAAGTCATGTCAGTAAATTCATTAACATGAATACAGAATTTTATTTATCTTGGATCTCAACTCTTGACAGAGTTCATTTGTGTCTGCTGATTGTGCTGTGGTATTTTATATTCAAAGAAGAAGTAGGGATTCATGTTCCGCAGAACACTGGTTGAAACATGATAAAGGTTATGAATGAAATCACCATGACAGTTCAAAAAAAGGTCACACAATGAGCATTCTGTACTGCAGTGGTGATTAACAACGTGCTCATGTCTAAAACGTTTAATTAGATGTTTGCACATCAACCATTGTGTAGAGCTGTATAATCTGAGTGTGATCGCGACAATCCAACTTCTACCCGTGGCACGTGGAGTGTGGACGGGACCTACAAAATCATCATGTGAGGCAAATTGTTGTCAGGTAGTGGCTGGCAACTTAGCGTACATGTAATGTCTGTCTGCTAGCAATGACTACGTAGAGGGGAAAATTGGGAGATGACACCACAAAGAAAATCATACTTGTGATGGATCAGCCATGTTTAAAATCTGGTAACTATATATTGGCCTATATTTATTTTTTCACATAAATCTTTTATGAGGATCCCTGAAATTTTGTGGCGGCCTGTCAGAGATCTCTGGTGGACAAACTATGTAATGAAAGCACTGTTTGTAGTTTACCTCAAACACATATGTAGCATTTCTGTACTACTGTTTCTTGTTACTCATCAGCCGACATACAGTAGGATACCGATATGTCTGCCATAAGATAACATCAACCTCGCTCTACGGTGATTTATTCTGTTCTCCCTGCGTAATCTCTTGCATGAATCTGGAGAGAATCCTCAACAGCAGAGCCTTTTCTACCAAATACAACTGTATAAACTGGGTATTTCCTATACTCCGAGGAGGGACCATGACTGAAGTTTTATCATTTAATAGGACATGTAAAATGGAGAAACAGTACGGAAACCTTCAGTTTCATTGTACTACTATGTACAGTAGGTCTGTCAAAAGAAAAGATTGGTATTTTGGAAAATACTTATTTGTTTTCTTGCTGATATACCATTGAAACCATTCCCTCCTGTTTCAAGTCTGTATGCTAAGCTAAGCTAACCAGCTGCCGGCTGTAGCTTCATATGTGGTATCAATATCCTCATCTTACTTTTGTCAAGAAAGCAAATAAGTCTATTTCTCAATGTGTCAAACTATTCCTTTAAGCACCTTGCTGGGATTGCCTGCAGTGTGTGGTTGGTCTCCTGGTATCTATTTGATGCAACAAGTTTGTTACAAATGGTCCATGTGTCTCCAGCTGAACAATGTGTCTACACACAGACATAGCAACATGGTGACATAACACATCATACCATAAACCATGGTGGCATAGCAGTGAGGAAGAAAGAGGCTATTGCTCTAACAAACAAGAAGAGGCAGCGGGATAAGCCCCTGCTGAAAAAGGACAGTCTGACTCCCAAAGGCTCTATCTGATCCTGATCATCACTGTCTCAGACAAAGGCCTCCTTCAGCCTCCTCTCCTGGTCTATCACCAAATCACCTCAGGACCCAACACCATGCAAACAGTGTGACAACACATGCTGGTTATACAGAAATGCACATAAGCTCTCACTCTAAAAAAAAAAAACCCAAAAAAACAAAACATTAAGAGCATTCTCTTGTTCTCGGTTAATTCTTCCAACTGGCCCTCCTGCCATGTCTAAACCCCACTCCTTCCCAAAAGTTGTTTTATTAATAATGCTGCTGTATAATGCTTGCTCTACTGAAACCCTGCAAGGCATTCCTTTGAGGCTTGTTCTGACATTGGCTGGTTGCTGGCCTACTTATACCCGGCCCTTCCAAGCCTCTATGTGGAGGATCATTGTGCCTCATTCTTTCAGGGTGTTCTTCTTTGAACCTGTAGCCAAGTGAAGCTTTTTGAACCAACTGCGTCTCACTTGGCACTAAAGAATTTTATAATGCTGAACTTAACAACCCCCCCCCCCCCCCAAATCCTTATGCATTTAGCAATTTATTCTGATTTGCTGCCGTTCTGGAGCAGATTTGTTGATTTGACAGCAAATAATTGGAATGGCTTTTAATAAAAAAGGAGCCCACTTGGGACATTTTTGCCAGGAGGATGTCTGACAGGAGCAACAATAAACAGCTGCCTGTGCTTTTTACAGACAGACACACGCTTCAATTCCACATGAATGTCACACCTACCTGGTTGTCTTGGAAACAGGGGGCTTGGGTGAGGCGGCAGAGATAGGCTTGGTGGGTGTTGCGGAAGCAGGCTTGGGAGCTGTAGGAGAGGAGAGAGAAAACGTTCAGAAATATGTGACGAAAATAAGGTTCTCATCGATCACCTGCAGCGTGTTACTACTATAAGCGAATACAGCACAGACACAGTAATACATAGTATAGTATAACATAGTAAGATATATCACAGATATAGGTCAGGCAGATATGTCTTTCATACAGGATCTAGGGCAAATTCATTTGTAGATCAGCAGCAATCACTCTGGCATGTCTAACATGTCTGCTGAACCCATCTTGTGTGCATCTATCTGCATGCCAATCAGTCCTCGTTAGAGTTAGAAAATATTTCATGCTAGACTTACTGTGACTGTTTTTCCCAAACCGACTACATTCTGGATTAGACTCAACTTTTTGTTTTGTGACGACATTTTCACCAACCTGGGGACTTTTTAGCAGCAGCTGCAGTGGTGCTGGTTTTGACACCATTAGTGGTTGTGGATGGTGCCTTCTTGGCTGCTGTTATTTCGGTCGTCGACTTTGCGCCATTGGTAGCAGGGGAGACCCCTGTGGCTTTCTTTTCGCCCACTTTGCTCTTGGAGGCTGGGGCTCCGGCTGGGCCTGTTAGCTTTTTAGTGGGTGCAGAGGTCGGGGTGCTCTTTTTGACCGCAGCAGGCGGGGTCTTCTTAGCCACTCCATTGGTCTGGGGCTTAGACACGCCATTTGAGAGGCGGCTCTGGGATGTGTTAGGCCGTGAGCCAGATGTGGTCTTGGCTGGGTTAGTGGCACCAGGTTTTGTCTTGGCCGTGGCCTTGTTGGTAGTCTTGGTTTTGGAATCTCCTGAAGTCTTGTTGTTGGTCTTGGCAGCTGGGGTTTCCTTGACTTGGTCTGCCTGGGGTTCCACCTGGCCCGGCTCTCCTACAGGCTGCTGTGGCATTGCCTCCTCTGCTGGACTGGCAGCCTGGTTAGGCTCCTGTCCCGCAGCTGGTACTGCCTCATTTACTGGATTGGATCCCAATGTTTCCATTGGCTCCAGTGCTGCCGTGACAACCCCATCCGGCTTCATCTCCCCTCGAGTGGTAGTGGTCCGTCTCTGCAGGGCGGTGCTTAATCTCCGACTTAAATCTCACAAGATGTCCACAAGTCTACAGGCTTTTTGGAGACAGCAAGGTCTGGTCTGGAGAGAGACAGAATGATATACACTTAGACAGCAGCAAGACCAGACATGAAAAGCAGTTTGCTGTCTCTCTGATCAGTAGACAGAGCCCCAGGAATGTTGCTAGCCCTAGGAGTCAGATAAGGCGATGGCTTGTATTTTCTAACAGCTTCAGCATCTCACACACACACACACACACACACACACACACACAAAAACTTTCAAGCAAGCATCCAAGACTTAGCAGGCAAATTGATTGCATTGCAGGAAAGAAATGGAACAGGATGTTCCATGAACTGCTGCATAAACCCAGGAGAGGACTGAAGCCTATCTAGGACAATGTAACTCAGAGAAAGACATAAGCACAAGCAAAAATACATCACGGCTTCATAAGTCGTGGTCGGAGGGAAACACATTTTATGATCGGTTGACTGTAAGTACGGTCTCAGGGACCACAGCAGGAGGGGCAGAGGAAGACATGTTTACTTCCGAAACAACAAGTTCTACAAATAGCCTTCATTAATTTCAATGCCAACTGCAGTGCAGTGGCAAATGGTCCCCTCTGTGATGCTAAAAGCTCAGTAATACACTTGGCCAGAGAAGCTGCTACAGGCTGGCTTGTTTTGGTTTTTTTCCTTGGTACAAAATAGCATCAGAGTCACTAGTGTGGAAGACTAGTTTTCTGGGATAGTACACTTTAGAGAGTGCAAAAGGTTTTAGCATGAAACACACACACACACACACACACACAATCGGCATATTGATGAGAAAAGCTAAGAAAGCTTAGGTTAAAGTGGTTATAAAAAGACAAGCAGGGTGATGTGGGTAAAGGGGTTGGATGTAAAGGGTGTGCTAAATGGGTCACGGCATAAACCCAAAGATATGTCTGCCTATCTCGTTTGACTCACAAACAGAGCAATCAGAGACATGAGCAACTGAGGACAAGAAGAGGGACATGAAGCATATGAGGCCAACCATCTGTAGGCTAATACAAGCTGTCATACATTGTCTGCATCAATATTCAACATCTTACATGGTTTCCTCGGCTACTTTCAAATGGGAGACTGAGAGGAAAAGGATGGGTTTTTACAATCTTGAGACGTGGAGGGGGAAGAGGAGGGGGAGTAGCAGGAAACTGACTTGTCAAAGTTTATAAACAGAGCAAGGAGCTGGTTGTGCAGGAGGCCAAGTGGTGAGACAAAGTGAGGTACCAGCGCCATCCAAGGCCGGCCCAGAGGAAGAGGCATGGCCTGTGGAGCATGGGAACAGAACGAGAAGGTGGGACAAAGGGACAAAAGAGACGGGGGGGAAAAAAGGTGTAAAATGAGCTCACTATTGGCTGATGTTCGCTGCTGATTCAACTCTAAAAATCCAGACATCACTAGTCATCCTATTTTCCACTGAACTAAACTTGCATACACACACGCACTCTCCTATTTCTAGAAGTGGGCAGACATCATCTTTATGCCGCTAGCTTCCTGGAAACAATTCCCGCACACTCTTCCTCGTCTTTCTTTTCCTCTTCCGTCATCCATTACTCATCCTCCAAGCTAAATCTCACATGTCAAAAGGCCTTCTTTCATTCTCCACTGATCATCCCCTTCTCCCAGCCATTTTCTCCTTCTCAATTTCTTTCCTCCCCCACCACTACCGCTCTCTTATCATCCCTCTGTTCTCTGTTTGCCTTTGCACAGATGGCCGGAGCAGCTGAGCAGGGCCAGAGGGTGAGGGAGAGAAACTGGGGAAAAACATTTCCATGTATCCCGAGAACAGATACGCATAGCTAGTGCAGTGGGCCGCCACCCACAACAACCGGGGAGGCTGGGAGGGAGACGACGGGTAGCTGCAAGGAGCGATTCATGGCACACCCTTCAGTCACAAGGGAGTTTTAAATGCCAGAGAGGCTACCAAATGTGGACAGTTGGCTTAATTATGTCACCGCAACCAGTCGCAGCTTTTGGGAGAAGGGGTGGACACTGGTGTGTGAGGAAAAGGAAATAGAAATACTAAGATGGAAAGTAAAAGGTTTGTACTTCTGCAGTCACCAGGGGGTACATAGATTGCAAAGTAGTAAAAATAGAAATTCTAAGAATATATCTACATATTGGAGGTAGCTGTAACACCTGAACACTAACGTTACCTGTTGTGTAAGAGTGAGTGAAAACCTGTTGGCAAGTGAGCACAGAAGTCTAAACACGTAGCTTAAAGTAACGGATAAATGGGTGAAATAATTAGCAAAAACGTAATGGATACACACTTCAAATAGTTAGCCAAGAGTAATGGATGAACGGTTTAAAGAGTTAGCTTAAAGTAATGGATAAATGGTTGGCGCATTCAGCTTCACTGGTAGTAGGACGATTGCTGAGCAAATCAACCTAAATATTGACAATATGTATGAATATATTATTTTAACAATAGCCACAATTTTATAATAAAGTGTTATACGTTTGGAACGTGATTGGTGGCAATCGATGAAACGGTATGTGAGTTCAGTTGACAGGGGTGTGGGGGGGTACCTTAGACCAAAAACGGTGGCAACAACTGCTTTAGACTGCCTTTCAATTATCATCTGCGCTCACATTCCACTTTAATTTTCAGGCAGCTGAAGAAACAGAAAATCTTGGAATCGACCGTTCACTAAGCCCCACCTCCCTTAGTTCCCGTTGCTACGTCTGAAGCTTTCCATTCTCTAATGCAGTTTGTAATAATAGTGACAGTGGATTTATCACTTATTTAGTAATTTTTGAAACAATGAGCCCTTGATATAAGACAGACAATCAGCAATCATTACTAACAGCTGTTGATTTTGCAGGCTGAAATGACAACTGTTGCTAGCAGATTTTACCAGCTGCTACCTTGCCAACGCTGTCTCCGGCTGACCTTTTAATGTTTCTAGCCGACTCATTTTAAAATGAGTGTAAAAATGGGTCTCAACTATGCACTTGATGACTACATACATTATAGTGTGCTAAAAGAGACTTAAGCTACACGTGCCAGGAAAAAAAAAATAAAATAAAATATCAGCATCCTCACCAGTTAATGATTAATGGAGAGGTCATGAAAGGTGGAGAAAGCCGAAGTATGACAGGCCTTCCATGCCTCGTTGTGGTTGCTAAGCAATGAATGGACAATTGCTGTGTGGGGGAGGCGGACGGTCAATTATTCATTCATAGTCTCGGGTACTAGTACAGCCCAGAACAGGTTACAGGAAATTATTCTAAATAATTGTTAGCACAGGATGCATGGGGTTACTGCATCAGGGCAACACACACGTTGCAAAAAATGTTGTCTTAGAGACAAATGCATATAGATGTCTCAAGCTTTTATAAATCAAACTCCACCCACTTGCTTCGACAACATACAAACAAACCAAGACCCTCTATAGCTATCAACACTATGACCTAATTTGACCAAGCAGTGAACCAGGAAATGGGTCCAATCACCATTCCCTCCTCTCTCTCCTTCAGACTCCAGCACTCTGCTGTTCCCACACTAGACTAAGCATCTCACCAGGCTGTTTTTTACTGCTCCTCTCCAAATTACCCTACACTCTGTGTGTGTGTGTGTGTGTGTGTGTGTGTGTGTGTGTGTGTGTGTGTGTGTGTGTGTGTGTGTGTGTGTGAGAGAGAGAGAGAGATATAAATCCAGCATGCATAGCCGCAGCCAGAGGAACATTTCTCTTTGTCCTGCTCGTCTCCAGACAGCTGTGAGATTGCACTTTTCTCTCTGGGTCTATGGCGCACTCACCCGGCCCTACGTCATCAGGACCTGACATCAATCAGTGGGGAGCATAAACAGGCTGGAAACCCAGACATACTTTCAGGAACATACTTCTGAATCTTCTCTTCACAGTACGTGGGGGGGGGGGGGGGCGTTTAAGACACACACACCCTTTCAGCACACAAACAGAAATGACAATTGAGAAGGATTCATGGTTGGTTAGCTGCCAAAGTGAATTTCCTACCCTGGCAATCAGCCCTAAACACCCCAGTGTACGCACATTTCTGATGATTTTACCTTTCCTATACGATGTTCCTTACCAATTTCCTACTTAAATGTTTGGGCTTCAGTAAATGTGGAAGAAATCTGAATTTATTTATGAGATAAAATGCGTATTTCTCCATGTGTAAGGCTTTCGACTGACATATTTGTTCCTCCAGTGCACTCTCTTCAACAGCTTTATGCTATCTTGAATGTCATCGCTAATTACTGCGGCACTCCCAACTGAAACATCTTCAGTCCATTAATGGTGTTACACATTTTCATTAAACCTAATTAGATTGAAGACCGTTATTCTCTTGGAAATGGGCCGAGTGAGCTGTTGCTAAGGGAACATATTTGTCGAGAACATTCTAAATTAGCCTATTCAGAGGCTGTAAAATGGTAACGTTACTGTGCACACTGATGTTGAACTTGTTGAATTCCTTAATAAATTGTTTAATTTTATTTATCAAAGCGACGATTTTGCTCAGAAATCCTTTTTTTCCTTCACATTCATACAATTACACACATTTGGACCATAGAGCTGTGTGGCACGGCTCCAGTTTTCTCCATTAACAACTAAGCAACTAAAACTAATGGAGATTAAATGTTTTGCCGATTCATTGACACCTCAACCACAGCTGCTGTTGGTGGATTTACATCACTCAAGGGGGTTACAAGGGACTTAATGCTACATTGGGATTACATTACTCCAGTCATAGGTAAACAGGACCAGGGGGGACCAATTGAGTTACATCCATGCTCTTCACCTGTGTTCTACCAATTTGATATAAACCTAACATTTATAAGGCAGAGTACAGTGCAGCATTTAGACCATCTTTTCCTGGGTAAAGGTCACCCTACATCCAACTGTCTTAATACTGAGGCTTTCCTCCAAGAATGAAGAGAAAACCCAGACTGGCTCCCGGAAATCCTCTCCAACACCATCTTTGGTCTCGCCAAGGCTACAACCTAGGCTGGAATGCACAAGCTGGCTTTTTCAACCCATAGGGACAGGACTGGACATATTCAGTGACCCGACACATAATGGCTTTTGAGTTAGCGCACATTTCCAGCAGCAGATCCCAGACAGATGGCGGTGTCTGTTAAATTAGGTGCATTTCAAAATATTTAGGAACAGTGCACCATGTGAAATGTTCAAAACATGAAACAGCTTAATCTGAAGAGAATTTCTGGTCATGTTACCTCAGACCAGGCAGCCAATCAGCTGACCTGACATCCTGTGTCCTAAGCGACACAAAAATCTGTAGGAAAATAACTACTTCAACAGGCTGCCGTTGTTATCCTCTGGATGTGGCTAAAAACACTAGCTGGCTATAGAACAGAGTAGTGTGGAAGAGAAGTTGGTGCCTTGTGCTGATATCTGTAACATCCTGTTCTGTGCTCTATGTTCAGTTCCAGCTTTATTTTGGTAGACTGATCCTTGTGTTTGTTTTACTTCCAGGCTTTGTCTTCTTTGCACCTGTGTTTGATTAGTCACGTGATCCCTGTTAGCTGATCTGTTCCCGTTTTGTATGTACACCTGTGTTTTAACTCTGTAGTCAGTTCGTCTCAGTACCTCTGTGTCCAGAGTTCAGTCTCCCAGTCTATTGTTTTCCTGTGTATGATCCTTGCTTGTGTATTGTTGGATTAGGGCTTTGCCTCGCTCTGCTGGATTCGTTTGCCTGTGTGGACTGATATTTGTGTATGAACCCCTTTTTGTAAGTACAGACTCTGGGTCGTCCAATTCCTGGTCACTCGTCTTTATTTTTTATTTTTTCCTTCTCAGTGGCTGCAGCTTCCAAGCAGCATCCCACTCCAAATTCCCTGCAAGCCTTGCTGGTGAGCTACACTCTACAAACAAAGGAAACCCACATACACACACCACAAGGCAGTGGTCAAAGCACAGGACCAGGAAAGACCAGCGAAGGACTCAGCCCCCTGCCATACTTACCCTCCACGCACATAGTTTATATATACATGCATTGTATGTATGATAATTAACTGCATGGTCTGATCACCAGCCAGGTCTGGCCCATTATTATTACATTTAAAATACCTCAAGCAGTAAGCTAATGATGGGACGAGCCAGCTTTGCACGGTGAAATCATCCTCGAAGGCATCATCATCCCTTCCTAATACCCACACTGGGACATGAACAAAAGTGTGTGTGTGCTCCCACTTGTGTGTGTATATATCCAAACACCCAAGACAGTGTTTGGGCCTATACTGTCAATAACTGGAAGGCATCCAGCTCCACTGAAGGATCTAAGCTTTTCTCACTGTCTAGACACAAACATGCTGCTCTTGGATAATCAGGTCATCAGCATATTTTAAACAGAAAACTGGTTTGGCCCCCTTTTTGCATCAAGTACAATCTACTACCGTGTGTGTGCGGGGCGGGGCGGGGCGGGTACATGCAATACAGCTGGAGGTTACACGTGAAGTACTCACTTCACTCACAGAAAAATACAAAGTTACTGAATATTTTTTAAAAAGTGTAACGGGCAGCTGCGATTCATTCAAATTAAGAAGCTGGAGTGTGGGTTATTCAGATAAACGTTAAGTTAACGTCAAATCTGCTCTTTGGCTGTGGTGTGTCTAATCACAAACACTGTCGGTTGGTAACGAGACTCTTGGCCTTCTCTACACAAAGGCCTAAATCAAAGTGCCTCTGCTCACTCCCTCACTTTAGCCAGCCAGCCATCCAAGGCCACGCATGAATCGCTGTGGTAGAAAAGTGTGTTTTCGCAGTACACAACTGTGTACACACATATGCATTCTGTGAGCCTTCTTCTATCCCCGGGGCCTACTCTAAATAGTAGTCAAAGAGAGGGATTGTGGGGGAAGGAGGCAGTGGCCATGGGGGTGGGGAAGGCAGCAGAAAAGATGCAAAAAGAAAGTGAGCTTTTGTTGGCCGATGTAACCCTCTGCTAATGCTGACATGAAGTCGCTCAAGCTTGAATAGAATTACTCAAGACATAACCAATGCCTCCGTAAGAGGATAGAGGGCTCAAGCAAAGACGTTGGCAGTGAGGGGAGAGGGTGTTAGTGGGTCAGGTCTGGTTATTGGAGGCCTGTTTTTAAACGAGCATTCAGTGGCCTCTGACCCTCTAATTAACATGCTTTTATCTCCGCAAGCAGCAACCAGAAGATACTGAGCTGACTGTGTTTGCTCTTTGACGCCGCTAATAAAGCGGCCACTTTCCTCTGACACAGCCAGGGAAGGATTTATAAAGCACATCGCCAATGTCACAGCAGGAAAATGCGAGCACTGTCTTGACTGCGTTTGCTTAAATATCTGTTCTTTTCATTTAAATAACGGACATATTGGTCAAGACAACATAGCGTGGCCACTGGTGGTGGGTTAAATGTCCTTTGCTGACCCGAATATGATCCAATTTATTTCAATCAATCGAGATAAGATTTTTCTTCACATGAAAATTCATTTTATAATAGTCTGTAATACATTTTTTAAAGTCCTTATTTGGAAAACATTTTAATAAGTTTATTTTAAGATATGTCATACTGGACATCATTCCATACATATTCACATCAGCCCAACCTTTTAGTTCCACCTTTCCTGTTAACATGCAAAATGGCACAACAGCTCCAAACTTGTCTCTTCGAGGAGCACGACTCTGCAGGATTGAAGTAGCACTGCCTAAATAATGTATTTAGTACCACTGCACATGGGCAAGTGGGCTGGTACAAGCGGCCTCAGATATTTGACGCAATTTTACTTGTGACTGTGACCAAAAGTAATCAAATAAGGTGGAATGTGAGCATTGTGTGTGTGCGTGTGTGTGTGTGTCCATGTGCGTGCATCACGCCTCCTCTTTCCAAGGGGGAAAATGTCAGATTCAAGACGCCACATGCTGGCATGGCGCCTGACACTGTCCATTCAACAAAATCCCAACAGCACTCAGTCAACTCTTCACCCCATTTATTGCTATAATATGCAAACTATAAACTAAACTGAGATTGAAAGTTGCACCACCCACCGAAAAAGCATTATTTTCTTGTCATAATCCGATCAACTAAAGTGTAATTTAGCCTGACCCTACAAGGATTTCAAATGGAGCTGAAATAAATGCTAAATTGATTAGCTGATCAACAGAAAATTAATCTGCAACGATTTTGATAATGATTAATCATTAAGTCACTATAAGTAAAAATGCCACAAGATCTCTGGTTCCAGTTTCTCTGATGTGAAGACTTGCTGCTTGTCTGTTTAACTTAAAATGTAAAATTGTAAATACCTTTCGGTTTTGGACTGTTGGTCGGACAAAACCAGACATTTGAGGACGTCAGGTGGGAAATTAGAAGGACTTTTCACATTTTCTAACATTTCAGTCAGAGATAAAACAATTGATCCAGGATTGCAACAGATTTGCACCTGTAAATGGCTACTATACGTGGTGTAGCTTAAAACTGCACCGAGACTAAACGCTGAAAGATTTACAATGTTCAAGTTCACAGGGTAGCACCCAAAATCAGAACTGAGATGAACTGTCAAAACAGTGTGCATACGCTAAATATTTTATCAGCAGGTGGAAGGTGGGGTTACCAGGGCAACATAATGGCTGGCAGAGGGGCACAAATGCAACAACAGGAGTGCTACAGGGGACTGGCAAGGAGAGAGCTCCATCTTTACTTCTTAGAACTGAATCAAAGAAAGCAAAGACGCCCCACAGCTGAATGTTTAATTTGCTCTCGCACAAATCTTGGCAGAACACCAGCAACAGACTAGACTAACAGCTGCAACAGCTACCATCACTCTGAGGCATGCACTGAACAGGTAGAGGGCAAGAAATAGAGTTATTTCCACTGTCAGTGAGGACATTTACATGGAAAGCCATCCCGTCTATAAAGAAAGCTTCTTCATTAGGACTTGTCATTCTTATAAAAAGGGAGTCAAGTAACAGCAGTCCAGGATCACAGCAAACAATTTCAAAGCTAACATCACTTTTACCACTGACTCGCTCTCTCATGACACTTGATAGGATGGTTTGTCTGCATGTCGTCGCCTCTTCCTCAGCTTCAACACATATCATTACGGCTCGCTGTTGATCTCCAGCTCAGGAGGACACTGACTGAAGCCTCCAAGAGCCATCCATGACGAGGACGTGCATAACGATGTAGGAAGAGAACTTGTATGCGTTTGTGTGTGGGATACGGATGAGGGGTGCAGGACACCCGGTTAAATCTGGCTGGGCGTTACCAGTGCTGCCGCTGCCTCCGTCAACTTGATGCTAATCAGCTCACACATTCCCCAAACACCCCCGACCTGAGGTCAGAAAACCGCCTCTGTCCTGCACACAAATAAACTCCAAACAAAGCCCACTGCTCTCCATGGCATTCCCCACAGACTGAGGGCCGAGCAAGCAGGGGAGCGAAGGAAAAGGAGGCAGTATGCAACCAAGAGGGGGAGAGAGACGAAACGTAGGCCTCCATCAAAATGTAATGCAACGTTGTGGGCAAGCGTGAAATGTCTGGCAAGTCATGCAACCCTTTGTCTTTTTCCACACTGAACTATTCTGTAACCTCTGCCCTATCTACTTTCCTCTGCATATTTTTGGGTAACAAAAATATATAATTTAAGCTGTGTCTTAAGTTACAGCCGCATTTTGCATCAATCCAGCAAATAAGAAATGATGATGAAATTGGAAATCGTGCTTTTAATGGCAGCATAACAAAAAATAGAAATGCTATAGAAATCCCAGCTGTTTTGTTAATGCACTAACCCTACTTCAAATCATGGGGGGGGGCTTTGTCATCATTACCCTAACAATACATAACTTTTTATTCTAGCATTTTTCTGAAATTTCTAATCAGCTCTTCTTATATGCAAATTAAACACACACAAACACAGGTTGATGGAAACATACTTCAGGACTTAAAGATAAAGCTGGAAAATTGTCAGTTATCCAGACCTACCTCTTGACACACCAGTCTCCTCCCCTGCCTACCAATTGATTTCCGGTGGGTCAGTGGGCTGCTCAATAAGACAAGCGGCGTGCCGCTGAGAGGAAGGAACACGTCTTTTTCGGTCTCCTTGTTTAGTTTGCTGCTGGCGTGTGTGAGAAAGAGCAGCATATTGTGTGACAGAAACATGTGATCAGAGAGGCCATCACTAACCCTGTGGACTGTTTGGAGCTTTTTTTTTTTTTTATAATGCCCTCAAGTGAAAACGCAACTGAAATTAAGGTATTACAAGCCCATATAAAAACCTCTTGTGAATTACATTTCTCATTGTAATAAAACACCACAGCAAATCAGAAAAAAGGCAAGTATAACTGCTGCGACTAGTAGAGAATGCCAATGCCCATCACAGTTTAGGGCTGTATATTGAGTTTGTGTGTGTTCACACCCCCCACAAACACCAAACAAGCTGACGCACACAACACACAAACCCCATCCTTCCCATGGTGTGCCCAAGCTCGAAGAAACTCGGCCGCCTGGGGACGGGCAGATTAACACATGACAGAGCTTGTTAACCCTGGACAAAGACAGACGCTAATCTCGTATAGTCAGCCTTGACTGTCCTCAAGCAGTACACAGACACCGGGACGGGGACAGAGGGAGAGACAGTCAGAAGCCCAAGAAAGAACAAGGGAGTGGTACGCAGCAGTAACAGAGGAGTCAGTATGTCCCAGAAACTAGACAACGATGTGGGGATGGAGGCAGGGCGAGAGGGTCCATTGGCCCCAAAACAATAAGGGACAAGACAGAGCCCAACTACAAACAAGGCCTGCGTGGCGAGGGCCCTACTACAGCCTGGCTGAGCTCCACCATATGCAGGGACGAGCAGCAAGGCAGAACAGAGGTCAACTGTGTGGATCTTGATTGCACAGGAGGAAGTGGGGAGTCAGGCTAGCAGCTCTACAGATGGGAAGGACAGAGACAGACAGACGAAGTGCAACAGTACGGCAGGTTCCTCTGATGCTGTTAACTCTCTCTCCTGGGAGATAAGAAAGACGGGGGGGGGGGTAAGACGGTGAGCAAGCAAGACACAGCAAGACAAGAAGAGAGACAGGAGGAGCCGACAGAGAGGCAACAGAGAAACTAAAGCTAATTTGTAACTTGAAGAGCTGCTGGATCATCTCCATAATGGGCCGTCTGCCCACTAACAAGCTCCTCTCTGGGGGTAAATGAGATCAGGCCAGCCCAGGACCAGCTGGTGGCTTGGATCAATGACACCAGATAGCGCAGCAACAAAGATGGAGGAAGAGGGCAGAACCGAGGCATCTGGACGGCAGGAAGAAACACCCGAGAGGAGAGGCCTCAGCGTTCACTCGCGATTTTGTGCGGGGACACAGACAAGCACAAACAAAGTATAAGTGGAATGACTGGGTGTCCATAAGAGGATTATCTCCTCCTGTTTGAAGTGGAACAAGGCACGTTCCAGATGGAATGTGATCCCTCTGCTGGGCAGCAGACAGGTTGGATGGTTGACCAGTTCAGCGCCTACTAACTGGCCTCAAAACACCGCAACATCTGCCTGTAACTGCCCGAAGCTCAGCTTTCAACACATTCGCAACAAGCAGAAAGCCATACAGTACATTAAGCACTTTGCAGAGTTGATGATGCATCTTTATGGCAGCAAACAATACACTGAGACAAGGCACAGGCAGATTTTAGTGTCACCAGGAGAAATTGAAATAACAGAGGAAGAAATTGGTCCTTACAGCTGCCCATCTGCCTAATTCCCATCATTCCACATGTAGCTATGGTGAGGGCAGGATGGGTAACCTCTGACATAATCTTGACCACATCAGCCGCTGGGCCAGAGTAGCAAACGTGCAGCCAAGTAAAGAGGGGCCCGTTGCCACAAAGATCTGCGAGCCACAGGTGGTAGAGCCAACCTGGTGACTGACCGAGCAGCCATCTTCAAGGATGCTTTACACCAAAAACCAGGCACCGCTAACACATTGAACACATGAAAAATTTGGTCATGAGGCCTAGCAACAGGGCTGTGAACCATATCCGTAATCCATCCTCCCACCAGAGGAATTCAGAGCGTCCGAACACAGCAAATTACTGCAGCTGCTGGCAAATACGGCCTTGAAATCGCACCGCCAGTTGCCAACTGCACACCCTGACAACTGTGACAACCAACGCTGCTATCGTGACTGGGAGCACAGACCACGGCACAGCTCATCTCTGCTTTATCTTCACTGCTGGGCACGGGGTGGTTTCCTCAAGACTCAATCACCCAGAAAACAGAGAAGGAAATTTCAGCCAAAGATACGGTTTCTGTTATAATCTGGAAAAACAAGACACTATTGTGCTTGCTCTTGCCAGCGATTAAAACAGAGCTAGAGATGATGGTGTTAAGTTATAATGGTGCCACGAAGTGCAAGGATGACGAGTACATGGCTGAAAAAAGACTGATGACCAAAAACAGGAAGTGGGGGGTCCACACTGCACCCACCCAAAACCAGTCCTTCGGCTAAAGGCAAGCTGACACACAAGTCTATTAATGCAACAACCATCTCCCTCTCTGGACGGCAGTATGGGTCGAGAGGCCAGCTGGGGGCGAAATAGGCTATTAGAATTTAAATTGAGGTAAAATACAAGCTTGTGAAGGACACTCTACGTGAACATATTCTGTGACCATTTTTGAGCACGTTTTGCCGTACACTGTATCTCCTTCTTGTTTAACTGTTAGAAATGCAACTGGGGATTGTCATGATCATTTGCAATTCGTTGAATTTTGAGGCCACCTGACACCATTGTTTTTCATTATCTACTAATCTGCCAGCCATTTTCTCTATAAGATGTCAGCAAATAGTGAAAAATGCCCATTATCTGGGAAGTTATAATGGGCATTTTCTAGCATATATGACAAAGAAAAGCAGCAAATACTCGCATATTATGAGCTGGAAGCAGGGAATGTTTGGCATTTTTGCTAAAAAGATGACCAAAACAATCAATTAAATAGTTAAATTAATAAATTACTGACAATATTAAAAAAAAGACACCAAATCGATGTCTTAACACAACCTAAGTATCAACCTGAAAATATATTAAATCAAGGATAAACAAGCATCTCTTTGCTTTTGTGAACCTGTAAGCAGAATTTTTAAGATATTAAATATCATTACTTTGAACATCACTGATTACAATTATTAATCTTTACTAAAATTATAACTATGAACAGTTTGTCAAGCGACCCGATCGACTTAAAAATCACCACTTCAGCATTAGTAGCTGCAGTTTTTAATGTGTGCCCTCGCATGGAGGATTGTTTCAGATGCTGGCAGTGTCTCAGTCTTATTGCGACGGGTAGCAAACACTGTAGACACACACAAACACGATTCTGGCTCATCCAACAGGGCGCAGTCCTGCTAGCGACAGCAGACAAAGTGATGCGGCCTATTAAAAACAACAACGAAGAAAAGATGCAACTCTACTCCAAAATTTAAATTAGATTATTTTACCCAATGTTCCCCCCACAATCACAATAAACAGCTTAATTTCATTCAAGTATAGATTCTGACAAATCCTCTCCTCACACAAAATGCCTCTGGCAGAAAACCCACATCCTCCAACCAATAATCTGTTTGAGACCATGTTAAATAACTCCCTAAAAACAGAGTGTGGTTCTTAATGGCCGCGCAATTTAATTTCACAATTGCATTAGGCCACCGGTCTCTCCTCCATTTTCCTGCCTCATCCACCACCATGGTGAGTCAGCCATTCTCTCATCTGCACAGGGGAAGGTGGGGGGGCGGACTAGCTGATGTATTAGCCCACCTCGGACTTAAGAGTCCTGGAGTGGCTCCAAGCCCTGCGTTGCCGAGCCTTACAAGTGCTCATATTAGTCGCCCCTGGGATGCCATTTACTCAGGATGACATCAATACTTCATAGTTGATGGCTGCACATTACTGAGCGACCGATGCCCCACCGTTGCCACAGACATTGAGACAATGTATGTCGATGTCTGCGGCACCTCAGGGGAGGAGAGTAGAGCTGTGTGGGCAAGGGGTAAAGATGTTCAATGCTTGCATGTTCGCAGTTTATGAAATGCTCTCGGCCAAGCTGCTTTGGGGACTTTGCCGTGGTTTCTCCTCCCCATTGTTCTGCAGAGGGGAGTGCAACCTGTCTTGTTGAGGCTCACTCGCCAGTCCATTTGGGAGCAGCTATGGGGGCAGCTATGGGGGCCCTTCCAGCCTCAACTCTCACACCACAATAGCAAATCACTTTTCTTTTGGAAGGAGGACGAGGAGGCGACATTAATCACCTCTGATCACTTGCCAGCTCGAGTCTCAGAGATATTTCAGCTTCACATTCTCCCTCTGACGTAATCAAATGCCCACAAGTGATTCGGTTTTAGCCGACATGAAAACATCTGGGAGATTATTTAGTGGTGGATGTTGCCGGATTTTCTCCCCCCCCCCCCGTGAGGCGGCTGAAGCGTTTCTCGGCACGTCACAGAACAATGGGCGACCCGGGGTGGAGGATGGAGAAGGAGGGGAGATACGGAGGAGTAAGTTCAGGGAGGGTTAAGGGGAAGACAAAATGGTCACACAAAAGAGAGAACACATTCGCAAAATGGGAGAGAAAAAAAAAAGGGGAGCATAAATGAATTCGAACTGTTTTTAGGGTCAGCCTGACAACATATCTGTTGAGCGTTTCCAGCCACCGCCCCATCAACCCATTTCAACGGGGACCGAAGTGAATCTGAATCTGAGCGACTCGTCCGACAGAAAAGAGACTGAGGTGACACGAAAACGCAACATTTCCAGACACAAATATTCACACACACGCACACAGACGAGCAGCCACCACGATTCGGATGCATTGTTTCGCGTTAAACTGAGGAAGTAATGACGCGGCGAGGAGCCTGCTACTGAGACCGTTAGCAGCCCGATGTAGCGTCAACACAAAAGAGACGTGGTTTGGTGAACGGCGACCACACTGGCAGTAGCTAAAAAAAAAAAAAAAAAAAA
>JAVQJF010011703.1:0-31269 GCA_036023855.1 Gadopsis marmoratus
AATTGTTGGGTCTGTAGATATAGAGTTTGCTTGGACTTGCTCTATATTTACAAGTGCTATGAGATAACTTTGTTATGATATAGCGCTATATAAATAAAATTTGATTTGATTTGATTTAACACGGATCACTGATCACTACCAGTCCCACTAGGGGGCAAAGAAGGTAGTGGTCCGAACCAGTTTCTCAGTGTTCCGTCGTGTGGTCCTAATCCATCGCAGACCTCCTCTGTCCCCTTTGTCTCCCCCTTCTCTGCCCTTTGGCCTTGTGTTACACTTTTGTTTGCTATTACTGCATTCATTGTTTTTGTTGACGAAGACAAATTAACACCACAAATAATTTGTCTATGAACTATATTCTGTCGATTAGACCTAGCTTGTATTGTTGTACTGTGTACGTAATGAAGTTTGTGAGGCAGGCAGGCAGACAGATGGAATAAGGATAATTTACTTTAAATTCAACTCTGTAATCTCAGATTTCAAAGAGTTAATGAGCTCTCAAAATAAAATATACTCGTAAGAGAAGGAAACAGGGCATACTGTATCTTGCTGCCCAACATGCCACAACCTGAGTGACAGTGAATAACCTAGACACACACACAAATCCATGCAGAGGATATATAAGTATTATATATCAGTCTTAATGCCGTGTAAATGTTATTGTGTACATTTTGTTCTGAAACTTTCATGCCAATAAAGCCCTTTAAATTTGATAAAATTGTAGTCTTTAGCCTCCCTATGTGGTCGCTATTCCAACCACTT
Source organism: Gadopsis marmoratus (assembly GCA_036023855.1). Classification (NCBI taxonomy): domain Eukaryota; kingdom Metazoa; phylum Chordata; class Actinopteri; order Centrarchiformes; family Percichthyidae; genus Gadopsis; species Gadopsis marmoratus. Next base: position 760 of record JAVQJF010011703.1, read on the forward strand.
GTCGCTGGCTAGGGGGCGCTGAAGCTTGTGGTCCTCTTGCTCCAACCCCCTTTGTTCAGTGGTCTGTGGAGAGGTCTTAAAATGTGCTCCTAATCGACCTCAGTCTCATGCTTGGCAGCCACGACGGCAGATGAGTCACTTTCCTTTCATGTGCTATTTAGAATACCGGTTGTTGTGGTTGCGAAATAAATGTGTGATGCCAAAATGAATCAGCATTAGGGCATATGTTCAGTGACTATGGTGATGTCGTAGCTAACGTCATTGCTATAAAGCTATTGCTGTTAGCAATAACATTCGCTATGCTGCAAAAGCACACTTCCTGTAGCTTCTAACATTTTCTGTGATCACTTCTTCACAGTTTCAGTTGTACAATACAGATGCTGTCATTGACATATCTTTCTGCCTTTGTTGTCAGACAAAAATAGTCACAAAATGCCAACTGGCTAAGCAAGTCAAATCTCTTTTTCATTGATGCAGTCATCAAAAACAGAAAGCTGAATGATGGCTGCAAGTTAAGACATTAAAAGAATACAACAGATCTGCCTTATCTAAATGATTATTATTTTTTGCCTTTTATTTTAAAGGACAACTTGATGGCCATTGCTGCGTGTAAACCATATAATTTCATGTGGTCTATATGTTTAACAGTGTTTGGGCTATTCTTCATATTTTTAAGCCAGTCTCAGTATACCAATAATAATACCACACTGTACTATTATTTAGAGGTCAGTACTTCTTTCAAAACACTGGAGGAGTTATAGAAAAAAAAGACAGCAATTGCCAATACTGTAAAGTTGCCACAGTGGCACCCAGAGCCCACATCAACAAAGTCCATTTTCAGTATTCTGTGTGCTTCAGCGAGCAGTCTGTATTCTTGGCCTAATACTGTATTTCCTTAAATAAAAACCGGAAGTCAAATAAAAGCCGAGTCTCCAGTAACGGCGGGGGCTGTGGTTGACATGAACAAATAAAGGCCGGCCGCCCATATAGGCCAAGGGAAAAAACGAAGCTGGATAAACTCTGGCTGTCATATTATGTGCATATTTCCACTGATTTAATTTAATAAACTCAACAACATAATTATGCTATTTTCAACACTGTTGTTCAGGATTACTCATCTAAAGTGTTTTTGTCTGATTTCAGTCACTGCATGCCTGTGTTTACGGACGTCTCAGCCAATGTAGGAACTTACAAGCGCCACAAGATGGCAGCAGCTAAGGTCTAATGGTAAATGGACTCTTACTTATATAGCGCTTTTCAAATGGAACTTTGTAAGCCAGTTCCTTTTCCACAACATATTTCCTGCAAATGCTACCCAATAAAAGGCTTGTTAACAAATGAAGGTTAAGGGTTTGTCCACAGAAAGGCTAGAAGCCTTTTAATTTGAAACTGATGCAGGAAGTGTTGAGTAACAGCAGAGCAAAATGAGTCAAACAGAGGGAATTAGAAACAGAGGCCTGCCTCTAATACAAGCCTGCTTCAGATAAAGGCCTGGTGCCTTCTATAGTTCAGGTTAATGTGGTATGATTAGGCAGGGAAATGGGAGACCTGAGCAGATAGAGGGATGTACTTATTGAGTCTATTGTCTGTTCCGCTCTCCGGAGTGGAAGGTGGCCATAATGCACCAAATGGATGCCATCCGCCGTAAAACTAGAAGAGGAAGAAGTAGAAGAAGACACTGTGGCAGCCCAGGTGAGACAGCCAGGGTGCAGCGGCACGAGAGGCGGAGCTGGGCCAGGGTGATAGAGGGAGTGTACTTCCTAGTACAAAGGCTGCAACCTTTAGGCACCTGGGTGTGGTGACCCCTGCTGGCAATCAGCTAATCAGGGACACAGACACTCAGGGGGCATATGAGCTGAGGAGACTGAAGGAAAGATACATGTTGAAGAAGAGAACCAGCAAGGAGACCTGAGAAGGAGAGTCCGAACTACTGTAACGAGTGATCTCTGCCTGATTAGGTATGACGACGGGAGCCTACCAGCCACGGAAGTAAGACCCCGGTACCTTTAAGACTGATTTGTTTCCTGATTCCTTCCCTCTGGCTTTTCCTTATTAAAGGACACTTTTTGCTATGTCGACTGTCTCTGAATGTACTGTTTTTATGGTGCATCTGACCTCTGCGACCCTTGGCTGGTTGTTTACATAGAGCGGGTTATGTAAAACATTTTAATGTGAATGGATAAACCATTACATCTCTTGCCCATACCTTTTTTGTTTGAACATAAGCTCCTCTTATCTCTCGACAGTGGCTTAGACTAATTATGTTCGTACCCAAGACCTGTAAATTAATTTTCTAATTAATTTAATTAATTTTAATTCCATAATTTGGTACTATTTACAATTTTGCAGTGGGTTGTAACAATCTATTCTTCTACAGATGTTTAGGCAACTTGTTTTTCCTCTCAAATAAAATGTTGTTCATGGTAGAAAATGCACTTTTACATATTTGTTATTACTATTGTCATCATTAGTTGTATTCCTAAGCAGGCACACTAGAGTCATTAAAATATTGAGTTTGGGTTCCAATAGTTCAAAGTTGTCCTTTCCCCAATCCATGATGAAGCAATACCACTAGTATTATCACTGAAATATTGCTATGCTCAAATAATTATAGTTATACAAAATTATACAGTTACTGTAATTTAATCTTTCTGAATGGACAGAGCTGATTCTTCTGGAAAACAAATTCCTCAAAAGTATGTTTTAAAATACGATAATACTTAATTATTAAAGTAAATTTGAATTGATGCTGTTGCCTTAAAGACCCAATCAGTGATTTTGTATTTACATATTAATGTTACGCAATGCACTGAAAGTTCTTCATCCTTATCTACACTGTAATGACAAAAATGGTGCAGTTACAGGTTTTGTATATTTTTGGTTATAGCCAAATACCTATGAAGTAGATTGTTTATGGTGTATTGCCATGACATGCTTAACATGTGAGAAGACGTTAGGCCACATATAGCCTGCCCTGTCATCTATTTGTCCACTTTTTCGCCAGAACTGATGTGTGAAAGGGAAAGCAGTGGATTCTGTCAAACAAAAGCTCTAATCCTTTCAGTGTCCAGCGTGTAGTTATCTACCTCAGCAACCTTGAGAAAGCATGAATCAGACAAACACCAAAAGGTTACAGAAACAATATTCCTGATTAATGAAGACAGAGGATTATCTGTTACAGCCCAGGACAATTCTGGACCACGTATCATAATTCACATGTGCAGGTTCCTCAGGAGGCAGATCCTTGATCGTGAAGTAGTGGGCTGCAGAGGATTTATGGTTATGGCTACTGGCAGAGAATGCATGCAAGAGAACGAGCATGAAAGAGTTAAGGATTTCAAGCCCCAACAACCACCTCCTCTGCTACAGACTAGGAGATGTTTAAAAAGGGGCTGATCTCCAGTTCAACAAAAGAGAAATGTAGTGAATGAAATCACAAAGTCACAGAAGATGAAACTGCGTGTGTCCATCCGGTCTTTGAGGAACACGACTACTCGGGCCATAAAGTCTACTTTTCAGTTTATTTCAGCAAAAGTAGACAGTTGATACAGTTTTGGAAGGACAAGAGTGACACTGACACAGTGGGCAATGGGCATTCTGTTGCAAAGGCACCAAGAAAAGAATGCGTGTCGATATTTATGTCTCAGTGTTCTGGACCTTTCAGGAGAATAAACGCTGCCTGCGTGAAAATGACAAGGAGATTGATTTCACCAGTGACACTAGGCTTTATAGTGAAGCCATGGAGCCAGGGCATTTTCAATGGGAAGATCATATTAATTCAGTGCAAATAGGAAATATAGTTGAATACACGTTGAACTCCAAAAGAATTCCCCCCAAACTGCCAGAGAAGCTGCAAAACACTGCACCAAACATCACCCAGATGTTTTCATCAGAGGAAGCCAAGTGCCCTTATTGTCCAGGTTCTACAACACCAGATCTGTCAGAAGAGAAAATACAAAAAAGGGAACAGTTTAAGGGATTCTTACAGTTCACAATGATTTATATGCTTAGATTTCTTTTTTATGAATGTCTTTTGTTCAATTTCTTTTATAGGTTAACACTGGGAAAAGGGGGAGGAAATCTATGCATTGTAACATCCTGTTCTATGTTCTTGGTTCATTTCCTGTTTGTTTTTTTTTGGTAGCCTATCTTCTTGTGTGTATGTTCTAGTTTTACTTCCTAGCTTTGTTCTTTTCCTGCCTGTTTTGATTGCATTCACCTGTGTTCCTGTGTTCACCTGCCCCTGATTCCCTTGTTAGTCCCTTTTCTATATGTACCTATATGTCCTTTCCTTTGTTGATTAATTCTGTTTGTACCCCCGTTTCCGTCATTGGTGTACTGCTAGCCCGTGTGGATATTCCACATGCTTTTGTCTCTGGACTTGGACTTATCAGTTGCCTGCATTACCTGCTTGTAGCCTTGTTTTTCCACAAATAAATCATTGAACAGCTCCAGTCTCCCATTACTGTCTGCTATTAGGTTCTTTCCCTGCCTCTGGTATTACGCACACACGGGATATGCATGAAAAAACGTCTCTATTGTGCAATTGAGAAAGTTCTAATTTTGATTTTCAACATGTCCTGAGGAAATAAATGTAGCTTTACCAAAGAATATTTGTGTATCATGTTTGGATGTTGATGGCAAATGGCTTATTTTATACTGTGACCGCAAAACAATTAAGTTCAAACTCTAAATATGTACTGTGTTTAAGGTATATACCTATCCTGTAGGTCACCATATCATAACTTTACTTTGTTTTTTGGTGTCATGTCTACATCAAAACTTACCTCATCTGCAAAACACCTGTCAGGTTTCAGAATTGCTTGAGAGAATTCCACAACACTGTTTCTTACCCTTCAGACAAATGTACTTAAGGTGATCAGATATTTTTATATTGAACCTGCCAACATTTAATGGCAGTGTTGTGGATAATGTATATACAATACAAATAATCGCTTGGTCGTCAACAGAGCCACACTGATATCCAGTGTTTCATCAGTACCATGGAACATCAGCTCAACATCACAATCCATCACAACATCATACATTGGCCTTTTCCCCCCCCCACTACTGACAGCCTACTTATAGGACTTCTTCTGCTACAGATGTGGCCACCACCCTCCACTGGCAATATCAGGTGCTACCTGGAAGTTGTCTTTTGATGTGCCTGGTATGCGGATGCTTTGTAATACACTGACGGCTAAAAGTGTCATGATGGGGAGTGTAGCTAGTAGAGAAAGGACCCAAATGCAGACTGTACAGGCAGACTAGAGCTGCCCTATGATTTATTTGAAGACAAGATCTTACATGCTGGTAATGCAGGTGGACAGACAGGCAACAGGTAAGTCCAGAGACAAAAGCATGAGGAAGTCGGTTACTAAACACAGAACAAGCAGTAACAGTGACTAAGTCAGTGGTACAAACTGTAGGATTCGACAAAGGAAAGGAACAGGTACATATAGACAAGGGACTAACGAATGAATCGTGCGGGTGACCACTATGGAACAGGTGTGGCTGATCAATGACACACGAGGGCAGGAACTGAACAGACAGAGAGGATGTCAAAATAAAACAGGAAATACAGACAAAACCCACAGGATGTACCAAAATTGTATTGGTGTTGAATAATCAATTTTATTTATCTAGCACCTGGGCCAACTAATACAATTTCAGTTTTTTCTGCATTTAATTTAAGAAAAGTGTTCTGCATCCACTTATTGTACTTAACGTACATATTGCAGCCAGACCAGTTGCCTCCTGTCGAGGCAGGTGACCACCCACCCAGTCTGCCGGTTAAAGGGAGTCTTTCCTTGCCACTGTCACATAGTGCTGCTCACGGTGGGAATTGTTAGGTCTCTGTATATTCAGTAGATTCGGTCTAAACCTGCTCTATATGAACAAGTGCTATGAGATAACTTTGTTATGATATCGCGCTATATAAATAAAAATGAATAGAATTGAACTGATAAATGGCAGAAAATATACAGCTGTGTATCATTTGCATAGCTCTAGAAATTAAGCTTTTGTTCTCTGATAATAACACCTAAAGGAATCATGTATAACAAAAAAAGCAGCGGACATTTCTCCGTGTTATATAAGAGTGGAACCAGTAAAAGAAATCCTAGAGAGGCCAACCCTGTTCTCAAGGCATTCGATGAGTATATTGCTTGCTTTCATTCACAAGCCTATATAGTTCCTGATCAGAAATACTGTTGAATTTTGAGATGTTTTCAATATTCTTGCTGGATGTAATTTTGAGGTTATTTGGTCCGGCACATCACTGACAGGGTCAGGATTGAGCATCCAGTTTATTGTTGGGAATAGTGTTCTAGGATCATTTTTACTCGCTCAAATCATCTTGGAGAAATGAGCTCTTCTCTCAGAGCGATTGGCTGAGTTAAAAGATATTATTTGTTCCTTGTAAATATTATGATGGACTTGTAGAGCAGCAGAGAGAAAGTGGACTAAAACTGATTTAGAAGATCATCCAGAGTGATATTGTGGGACTTTTTCTATAGCATAGGAAATTCACATACGTTATGAATAACCATATAATGCATTTATGAAGATTATTGTTATGTACTGTGATATGTCTTTTAGATATGTTCCTTATTTCTCGGATGTGTCCTTGTATAGGCATGAACCAAGGGCTGAAGAGATAGAGTGGAGGGCCGTGAAAGATAGGGGGATGTGTAAGAATCTGGAGACAGAGAAATGTGGGACAAGAGGGAAGTGAGTTTAGAGGCACATGTTGTTTTGGCTAAAATGTTCGCCACAACAGCAGATTATGGGGGGAAAATGTAATGGAATGGAGTAGTGAAATTGGGCCAGGTCACCTTGATCTGTCACTAGAAGTAATGAGATGACTAGGAGGCGAGCTAAGGAAGGAAGGGCAAGCTGAGGAAGGTGGAGACTAAGGTTAGAGGTATAAAACCTGCCAGTTGAGGGAGTTTCCTTTGGTTCATTCCATATTTCTGCAGAAATATCTGATGTTCACCTTTGTACCAAATTGTTGTAATAAAACTTATAAAATTGAGACAGAAGCGACTCCGAACTTTCCTTCGACTGGCAATCCACCACAATATGTTATTGAATTACCTCTTTTTTCCCTGAGTGGTGCAACTATTTAATATTCATCAAGGTGCTATTGAAAAGTCTTGAAGCGTTTGAAGCGTGCAAAATGTAATTTCAGAATCTGTATTACTCATAGTAGTTTGATAAAGTATCAACAGAGACAGTAACACAGTAGCAGAGACGCCTCTGTGTGTATTGTTTGGTGAAGGGTTACACACTCTAGTAACCATTTGCTTTGAAATTCAATATGTGGGCCACAATTCAGTTTTAAACAATGTTGAGTTCATCTAATCATTTATTTCCCACGAAGAAAAAGTCAAGGCGTTACCCTTAAATCTTATTAACTACTTTATTTCCATAAGTAGTGAGTCTGTCAACATCCCTGCACAGTGAGAATGAAATAATAGCAAATTATATCTGCAAAGGTTTGTTATTGTACGTCTGTTAATGGTGTAAAAATGAGCGAGGAATGTGAAATGATTTAATGTCAAAAATTGCAGAACTGATGACAACGGCAACGTGAAACATTTCTTTGCTTATGTTTTAAGAGTTGAAAACCCACAACCCATACGCTGACGAATTGTCCCATTCCACTTTTGTAGCAAGGATTGGACCTGCATCAAGAATTGGGGATGTGGTTCCAAAGACAGAGATCCTGAAAGGTCTCACCAACAAGCCAACTGCTCAGCCTAAACCACGTAAAGGTCCATGCTTGCAGGAGGAAGAACTTCTTTGTTTGAGTCCAAAAAGGTGCAGTATTTTAATTCAAAGCGTAGTGGCCATTATTTCTGCATAGTTTCCCTGTTACCCACTTTGAGCTGCTACAGATAGCATTCATATTTACCACAGAAATTCCAGCGTTTGTGATTCACTGTTTTTATTATGCCACCTGCAGGCAAGCAGGAGCGAGCTCATCAAAATCTGGGTGTGTCAACAGAGGGATCTGAGATAGATTTGATAAACAGACTTGAGAAAATGCTTCTCTACAAGGATGTTTATCCCAAAATGTTTGCCAAGCTGCAGAGAACAGGGGGTAAGGATACAAATACACACTAGTGTTATTTAATTTCAATAAAACATGCTTATCCCTAAAGGATCGATAATAGGATCTTCAGGTAGTCTGTTATGTTATAGTGTACTGCACATTGGCTGCACAGACATTATTATTGTTCCCGAATATTGTGGCAACAAAGTGCAATGGACCATGCAGACGGTCGTTTAAGCTTTGCACATCCCCCAAACTTGTACATTTCTGATATTGCTGGTCGTGTTTCAGGACACACCAACAACAGAACAGAGTTTTTTTTCCATACGCATGATGGAAGGCCGTGCGAGGCTTCGAACAGGCAGCATGAGACAAAACTCTGAAAGTGCAACTTCCTTGGGCTTAAAAAATCTTATGTTCAGGAAGAAGTGCAACTTTCAAAAGGATGACAGATTTCAAAGGCCACGTCCCATTACAGGGTCCTCAGAACGCTACTCCCTGTATGACCGCTTTCACCAAAACAACCAGACTCGTCCAGAGGATATACTGCACAGCCTCAATATCGTACCTGATGTGTGCACTTATGTGAAATTGTCAGAAGCTGAACAAAATAACAGGTTGCTCTCTTATGAGATGCTTCCCATGCCAAATGAAGAAAAGACATTTCTTCTTTTGTTTAAGGCTGGTCTTCAGTCTTCACAATGACATCATACAACAGAGGTTTGTGCAAAACATGAAAAAAAAGAACTTAATGCAAATATGTTAATTAATTTTTTTTTTTTTGGTTTCCTTCACAGGTGATGATATCTGCCCCAAGAGGAACTATGGCTGAAGAAATCCCAAAAGAAGCAACTCCTGCCCACAAAGGGGTTCTCAATGAGCACAAGGTAATGTAAAAATGCTTGCTGCAATTTGTGTCTGTTATTAGTGTTTGTATTATTATATGTAAAATCTTTTAATAAAATCTTTCAAGTTTGGACTGCTGGACATACTGTTCCATCCATTCATAGACTTGCTGAGCATTAGCCTGTAATTGGACTGTGACAAATGCAAACCCATAAATAAATAAATAAATAAATAAATAAAAGTCAGTATTCCTTAAAATTATTTCCTTATACAACTTACATAAATCGGTCTGTTTTTGTAGATGGAAAACCCCAGGCTCTGCTATCTATTTCCTGAGACATGAACTAGGGCTTTTCAGCTTTATTGAATGGTGTAGTGTAGAGAGGGGATTTGTTCTAGGACGGGATTTGAACCCACGACAAACTGGCACAAAAGGAACAGGCTACACCACCTTATCACCCAGACATTATACATCACAATAATGCATTTGTTATTTTAATTACATACTCTGATGTCAACTGTTATCTGTTATCATTGCTGCTGATGTAATTCTCAATTTGACCCCCCACACCCCAAAAAAAGAAAAACTGTCTGACCCTTGAGATATAGTTAAATATCATAATACATCTGTTATTTTTAGCCACATATGGAGCCTGAAGGAGAGGTCTGTGTCCTACGATGGTGCCAACTGTGATGTGTTTGTCTGCACAGTGAGTTCTATATTCTTAAAGTTTTACCAATTTTTTACCATTCCCTCTTTAATTCCATTATGTTTAAGTCTCTTTCTGGTCTGTGTTATCACAGTCTGTGATGGAAATGGAAGTGACGTCCTAACTGAAGACCGTGATGAGCGGGCTGGGAGACTGCATTTCCACTTGACAAAAGTTTGACTCCACAAGAGTGTGGTGACAAGAAAATGTAAATGCCATTTGAAAAGACAGCCAAACTGAATTGAGGATTGTATTGCTATTTTGCATTTTGAATTGGTAATTGCAACATGCATTTCCATTTGAATAAGGAGGCCAAAATAACTTTCACAGGCATTAGCACATGCTCTGGTTGTTTCTCCTATAAAGCTTCTCCAACAGGAATCTTGCTCTGTCTGTCTGGTTATGACTATTCATTCATTCATTCATTATCCATACTGCTTATCCCGAAGGGTCGCAGGGGGGAGGGGGCAGCTAACATTGGGCGACAACATTGGTTATGACTAATCCTTTAAAAAAAACATGGATGCTGAAACACAGCATGGCTTAGAGAAACAGTTTGGACACAAGTGTGCAACGAGTGCTCTTTACTCTTCTCTCTCTCTCTCATTTGATGGGCTGATATGCCCTCTGTCCTCTGCTGCCCTCTCATGGACACCAAACACAACAGTCACTTGTTTTCTAGAATTGCCTGATGTGTGCGCCTGCATTATAAGCTACTGTCATATATTTTAATATTCCACTCTACTCTGCACCGCTCTTTCAGCCATGCCTAACCCCTCTGGAGCAGACTTTCAGAACACTTTAGATAATCTTCCAACAGCTTCACCATGGAATCATTACATGTATTTTACTTATATATTACCGCATTTGTGGTTTTCCATTTTTTTAAAATTTCAATATAATGCCATTTGATATTGTCACAGCAAGTCAGAACTGAATAGCAAGCATTAAGTATCTGATTTTGACATGTTGTCCTCAAAATATAAGTCTATAAACAATAGTTTGTCAAGTCAGTTTTACTTATATAGCTCCCAAAAAAAGTGCATCAAGGGGCCATAATTCAAATAAGGAAATACTCCCCAAAACATCTTTAACAGGGGTAAAATGGAAGAAAGCTCTGGAAGAGCCACAGACATGCAATAGATGTCTAGTGCTGCTCATGGTGGAATTGTTGGGTCTATACATATTCAGATTTTCATGTGTGTCTAAAACTTAGATCACCTGCACTGTTACTCACAGATTTCTGACTCTAAACAGCCTACAAAGGATAACCCAAATTACAAAAACAACTCAAAAATTACATTTAGTTTAATTGTTTTTATACAGCCAACATAGCACATGGTACACACCCAGCATATAAAGGGAAAATTAAGCTATTTTTATACATGGTTTATACACGGTGTTTATATTGACCACCTGTTATCATGTGACTGAAGCTCCATAATTAGGTCATGTCCTTCCAGCTGAGCCAGCTGCCTTTGTGTGATGAAGACTGTGAGATGCAGACGAAACATCAGGAAAAGCTCATGTTGAAACACTCAGTAGGCCTTCATACTCAAATATTGTGCTATTTTTTTGACATTTTATTTCAGATTGTCTACTTATTTTACCAACGGCACTGTACTACTTTCCCCAACGGGAGGCTTTTATTTTGTGTTTAACTGGAACGGAAGTGTGTTGCTCATTCTGATGAGCTTGATAGCAGTGCTGCGCCGGTCAGCGTTCCGTGGAGAGGTGGAGGCGCAGCAGAGGGCGCATCATGGCACCACTTGGACTAAAAGCCATTGTTGGAGAAAGTAAGTACTGTCTGTTTCATTTATAAGAATAATGATACTTATCTTGTTGAATTATCACCCACAGCTGATTAATGAGCGTCACCCTAGTCCGCATGCAGGGCTATCTCTATTACTATGAGCGCTCTTTGCATTATGTAACTTTTCTGATACTTGTTTTTCATTTTGGGAAGTTCGACGCGCAAAAGACGCACAGACACATCCGAGACATGCGGCTCTCCAAATTCTTATTTCTTCAAAATCGACTCTCGTTGAGATGAACGATGCAAATGTGCAGCTGTTCGGTGGTGTTCCGCTGGCCCATCGCGGACGCTTCAGTCGTTCATTGAACCGTTATTGTCGTTTGCACGAGCCCCGGTTTGGTGCAAATCCCGCCTCGCTAATCTGAGTCTGTGCGGATTAAGTGCTCGGACATCGTCCTGAAAGGAAGAGGAGAGGAGAGGAGACCCTGCAGCCTCGGTAACGACTAAACGCGTGTCTACTGTCGGATGTATGTCAACATCAGTCCACTGTAGTCCACTATCAGACATTATGTAGTCCTTATTTTAATGTGGACACACACCCGTCAATGATGATTGAAGCCCTCGTGGGACTAAAGATGGCACACTGGGGAATAAAATCAACTTTAATGACGACTTTTCTTTGAAGGCTGATCATTCCACAGAGATGAGATGTTATTAGTAATTATAACAAAATAAGAAAACACTTTGGGTGTCTAGGTTGTGAAAAATCCCATTTGTCCGTTCTGTTGGGTAATAATACACTTATTAATGTTGGTTTGTCAATCATCTTCCGCTGCCCTCTTCTGGAGGGTAGTTTAGTCAAAGGAAACTTTTTATTTATTTATAATTTTTTGGTTATTGTTGTTTACACCTTGGTAAGTCAAAATGGCCCATAACTATAAAGCATTAGTATTAAGTGGTAGTAGCCCTTTAGATGATGGACTGTGAGGCCACTCACTGTAAACATAAATAAATAAAAAAAGACAACAATGGCAAATCAAACAAAGACAAAGGTTTTATTTTCACACTTATCAAACTTATATCAGGATATTATACAAAATGACCTCACTGCAGTGGTTAATGATATTTCTAGTTTCAACATCTGCTGCTTGATGCAGGCTGGCTGAACTGTCAGTCATATGTCATATCATTCAGGATAAAGGATACATTTATATTATAAGTATATACTGTATTTTTGAACCAATACAAGGCGAGTTAGGCTAAATACTTTATTACCATGACAGACAGCAGCAGTCAGACATCAAACAGGAGATGTGAAATATTTCGCAAGTCAGTTTTTTGTAGTTTCTGTAGATGGAACAGGGACTCGCTTGGCTGTGGCTGAAGCAGAGCTGTTTTTATCGGGTCAGTCTTACAATAATGAGTACGTAAGGCAGGTTCACTGCTAATTTATCTGTCGTCATGCCAATTTTTCTTTTGTCTTACAGTCGCAGTTGTAAGAATTAAAAAAGATAAATAATTAAAAAACACAGAAGAATGAAAGGACCTCAAAAGGTACAGACATGAATTCGACCTTAGCTAAAAAGGCACGGCGGCGTTCCTCCAGCATGACTGGACGGCTACACGGCACAGTACCGTACTTTGGTAATAAGATACAAAGGTTTGGCTTGAGATAACAGTGTCTTGAGACAATTTGCAGTTAAAGGTTCAAGTTTGTGTCTTTTATGGAGGCCAGTCTGTGACACATTCAGCACGGATGCCCTGGTGTGAAAGCATTGGAATTTAAAGCTGCATTAATCAAAATTGTCACATTTACAATAGATCAAATAAAGACATGTAATGCTTTCCTTTCAGAATATTGCTGAGGTGACAGCGTGTTTGTAATTATGTAGTGGCTCCTCTGCTCTGGCAGTTAGTTACTGTGATGAAATACAATATTATAAACCTGGATTAGACCGACAGACTGCAGCAGCAGCCGTCGCCGCCTGTCGTTGTTTATCCTGCATGTGAAAGCTGCATGTCAGGTGGCATCCCATTCTGTCATGGACACTTCCGTTTAATCCTGTTGACTAATTGGACAAACAGGACCATTGTACACATCACTTCCCATCACTGCTAGCTAGCCTTCTGCAGACCGGAGAGCGTGGGCTTTGAAATACCTCATGGAGGTGTTTTTGAGAAATCAAAAACATAAACATATATCTTTGACAAACATTAGAGAATGATCTCAACTGTAACATTAAGTCATTCACACGTATTGTCATTAGCCACACTGGTGACTGACTATTATCACAAGGCCCCAATGCCACGATCATGTGCTTAGGACACCTCCAGACCCGAAGTGAAATGTCACCCTGGCCCTCTGTGGAAACAGGACATTGATTTATTTTGGAGGATGAGTGCTTGTCTGCATATTTATCTCTGTGTGTTCTTGCCTGTGATGTCACTCACGCTGACACAGAAACGGCACACAAATAGAGATGGGGAGCGGTGGAGGGGGTAAGAGGATTGGGAGCAGATTAGAGGGCAGTGATTGCAGTGGGCCTGTGCCTCCCTGCACTGGGTCCCTTCATGTTCAGCGTGGCTTAAACCCCCAGTGAGGGAAACTGGGACGGAGCTCATCAACACAAGTGACGGGATGTTGTGAAACGCTGGATTCGACCCTGCATTATTGATTATACTACATATTGATGATGATTATATTACACTGTACATGGTATTAGTTTGCTGCTGTGATGATCCACTTTCCTCTTTATGGAATATTATATCATTCAAAAAGGTGTACTTGGGGCTTGTGTTGTGTATGTATTTGTAGGTTACGTATTTTGTTGACTTACTGGTGGTACGGAGGCCACCGCAGTCCATCTTTCAGGGTTGGATCTCTACATGGCTCTTTGACTGACAGTGTTGTCTAGCCAGCGGTGTTGTGCGTGGCGATTCCAAAGGCACTCATTGGTCAGGAGATCCTGCCCTCCCACCTCTTGCAGATAGCCTGTTTCTTTTGCGAAACCCTGTCAACAAACCACGCACGCCGTTATGATGCGCCTGCACATGCGCGAAAGTACTTCCGATGAGCTTGAGTCTACAAAACTAAGCATGCAGATACAAACATAAATTTATACAACTTTTGTTAAACTAAGCTTACAGATACAAACCCCTGTTTTCAAGTACACCTTTTTGAATGATATAATATTCCATACCTCACGAGGGATTGTTATTTCTCTGTCCCTCTGTTTCGCTGTTGCTTGTGAAAAAGGATTTGCACAATCAGGGTGTCATGAGATTGTGTGCCTGTGTCATTATTGTTGCATGTGTGTTCAGTATGGAAAGGTGTTATCATCAAGGCTGTCACACTGGGAGCTCAGTATTCAGGTGTTTTCTGTGAAATCTGGGGGAGATTTTGCTACATCCTTTACCAGCACACAGACGTTTCAGACAGATATATTTTTAGCAATACTAAAAGAATCATATATGCTTCAAATCTTCTTTCCACGTTACGTAAATCCATTTACATAATCCATACAAGAATTATTCCAGCCTTCTTTGCAGTGTGACATTATAAATTGAAATATTATAATGTACTCTCATGGTGCATCTTACAAAATAAATTTGTGCTTCAATTTCCTCAAAAAAGTTACTTTTTACTAACTAATACATACACAGTGCGCAGACAATGGGAGAAACAGGGAGATCGGTTGCCCTGGTGCCTCCTGGTGCCTCCTGGATTAAAATTCAACATTACAAGAGCCAGCATCGGAATGAGAATCAGATTTATTTGCAAAATATGTTTAAATGTACAAGAAATTCAATTCCAGTGTTGAGTAGCTTTCACTAAATTGAACTCTCAAGAAGCCCCCAGGGATCCCACTCAAGGACTCTGGAGAGTCCATGTTGTGTTCAGTCACGAAATGATTGAACGTTTGATTCTTTTAAATCAAATATCAATACTTGCAACTTTCGGCATCTTCAACTGCATCTCATTGACATTTTCAGTGAGCGGAGCGCACAACAACGCCACTGCTGTAAATATTATGAGAAATGTCACCGTGAACTCTGTTCCTGTAATATTTCAAATAGAGTTTCTTTTTGACTATCCAGATGAAATGTGGTTTGGCAACTTGCTTAAAGACAAACAGTCTCATGAATCTGTGCGGAGCCTCTTATATACATATATATACAGTTTACCTCCAGCTTACCACTGGAGGATTCAGATATTTATGGAAGGTTCCTGCTGTGTGTAAGATTGTGCACTGTGCATCAAGAAACTGGAGACTGCAGAGTTGGAGAATTTGGAGGGGTGTGAAAATTGCTTGCTAGATGGAAATGCTAGTAAATGAAATCTGTTGACATCATGGAGGACGTATTTGCCTCTGTAATTTGCACGTATTGTTATATTGTTTTTCTCTCTTTCGTTCTTTCTTTCTTTCTTTGTCTCTCTCTCCGCCGTACTCAGCCCTTCCTGACCCTGACGCTCTGCTCAGGGGTCGTCCCATGTGGAACTTTGGTCAATCTAGTCTTGAAGACCGTTTTAATGGTCTAGGTTCTGGGATATCTGTTGATGAGACTGCTGCCACTTCCCCAATATTCCCCTCTGTCACGTGCTTTACAATGTGAAGTTCTAGTGGGAGTACAGTTTGAAACTTGTCATACCTACAGCAAGAAAACAGGATTAGAATTGGATTTTATTTAATTTTTTAAAATAATTGGATCAGGCTTCATACAGGTGAGCTGCTTTATCTTGCCCCATTCCAAGATATTGACATTTCCTTTGAGGAAATCTACTAAACAATGCAAAAGTGTGCAATGTGTGGAGTAAGTTGTCTCCACACACTGACAGAAATGTTTACACCAAAATCTGATTTTATGAATGAATATACGTAAGTCACTGTCCATGCATACATCACTATGCCATTACACCCAAAGCTAGCTCACTGCAGTCAAGCATAAATGCATAAACATTTGAATTTTATGTATTTTCATTTTCATACACCCACTAACTACACTTTTGATGGTAAATCAACAGTGATCCTGGGCGTTATTTTGTTCATGGTAGTCCAGGTTTTATGTTGATGTCTTGACTGAGCTGTAATTACATTTCTCCTTCTTTACAGAGATAATGAACAATGTCATCAAGAAGGCAAGAGAAAAAGGAAAATGGAAGGTAGTATTCTAATAACGTTTGGCATCGAAAACGAATGAAGTCACAATGAAATCCTTATAAAGGCCCCTTCTGTGTGTGGTGTGACTGCATTAAAGGTGCTAGTGGTGGACAAGCTGAGTATGAGGATGGTTTCCTCCTGCTGTAAGATGACAGATATCATGTCAGAGGGAATCACCAGTAAGTACAAATCTATCCAGGTAACCTCATTTCACTTCAGTTGTAGCTTTGAAGTCAGTTTAATCATATTTAGCGCCGGTAAACTCAATTCAATTTAGCTAAAATGATCTATCAACACCCACTATCATGTGGAGGATTCATTTATTTATGGAGGTGTCACCTTAAAGGAATATTTGGCTTTATTTCCAAGAGAGAGTTGGAAAGATCGGTGCAACAGGTGTTTGTAGGCATTTTTTCACTGTGGGCAGAGCCAGGCTAGCTGCTTCCCTCCGTTTCAAGTCTTTATGCTAAGCTATTCCAAGCATCCTGACTCCAGCTCTGAGGTAATGTCTGACAAGTTTGTTCCATGATTGCAATGGACCTCTGCAGAATCCATTACATTCATGAAACGTACAACTTGTTAGGTTTTATCAATATCCTCAAGAACAGAGAGTAGCACGAATGGTACCATGATATTATAAAAATGACCTTTCCTGTGAAGATAACATAACATAGTGCTCTCTGGCTCTTTTACACAAACTGCACACAGAAGGAATAATGATTTGGATTAAACTGCAAAAAATGAAACACATAGGTAATAGCACTGACAATGAATCAGAAAGCTCATCAACGAGAACAGTAGGTTTGTCTTTTATCTTATGAATATTCTTTTTACTGACTTGTACCTCATTTATAACATTATTCTAGACCCTCAGCATCCAACCTGTTAGAAGATTAGAATATACCACCAAAGGTTCCTTAAATTGAACTTTTATGAAGTCAAAAATCTTATTTTATGTTCATTTCAGGGTGTGATAGCAAGGTATAACATAATGTTAGTCAATAATAAAGGAGACAACTGTCACCGTTTGTAAAAAGAGTATATTTATGAGACTAAAGCCCTGCTAGTAATTCCTAAAATAAAGGCTGAAATGATCACTAGACATGACACAAACATGTTGCATGGAAAACATAACTGACCTGACTCAACTATTAACCATTTGCTGGCACTGTTATACAGAAGTATGAAAAAAGGTTTGGATGCCTACTTTGTGAAAGAACTCAACAAAGATATAATATTTCAAAACCTGGTTTGACTGAGATAATGATAGACAGATTGATCCTGAGGGAACGTTAAGCACTTGAAACATAGAGTAAAAGAACACACCACAAGGACAGAACTACTGGCGAGGCTGCCACTCGCGTCAGCGCCAGGCGAAAGTTTCAGATTTCAGCTGTGCAACATTTATTAGTGTTTCGACAAATGAAAAGCCTAAAAGGGTTTGCTGTAAGTCAAGGACCGTTCCGTTGCTTTGTGCACAAACATTAAGCAGTGACGAAGCTGAGGGCAGTGATGCTCTATTCTAATCAAGCTGATCGATGAGTATTGCTTATTTCCGTTTCCTTGTATTCTTTAGTTGTAGAAGACATAAACAAGCGGCGCGAGCCTCTGCCCAGCATGGAGGCCATCTACCTGATCACACCCTCAGATGAGGTAAATGATACAGGTCCTTTGCAAGCAGTTTATAATTCTATGGCACCGTACATACAGTACAGTCTCTCACTGACAGGCTTTTCCTCATCCTACAGTATTTAGCAGTTTTGTCCAGCCACTGAGAAATGCCCCTTTATTTTCATTTGAATACATCAAAATGCAATTCCAGTGGCTGTCATGGCTAGTTTGTGTAGTGAAAGCATTAAGGTTCAGCTCTTCTTTTAAAGGCATGTCATGATAAAGTAGGAAACCCGCTGGGTTTTCACAGCTCACAAGCTAAACGTTGCTCTCTGCTGTCTCAGTCCGTTGAGGGTCTGATCGATGACTTCAGAGACCCGCAGGCTCCAAGGTACCGAGCAGCTCACGTCTTCTTCACTGACAGTGAGTAAATCCATTCCACACCAACAAAATATGGATGGAACATATGCAAACTCAAAGTCCATCCAGAGCCGCAGCATTCATGACCGACACAACGCTGACAGTCTTATATCCAAACTGCTAACGATCTCAGTCAGTCACCATGTCTTTCTGTGATTCTCGGCAGCGATCCCAGACTCGCTGTTTGGACTGCTGACCAAATCCCGCGCCTCCAAAGCCATGAAGGCCTTGACTGAGATCCACATCGCCTTTCTGCCCTTCGAGTCTCAGGTAGGACACCGTCTAGACTGGGATTAGCCGCTCGTAATCGGCTACCTCAGATATGATGGATGATGTTTGGAGGGATTTCAGTCAAGTGTGCGTATAAAGGGCAGACAAGCCTGCCTTTCTCCTGTTACTGTGAATGGAGTTTGTATTCATGGTAAGCTATTGTGTAAGATATTCTTATTGCATTATTTGAATCCTATGTGTGTACTGTACATCATCATTTAGGAGCTGTATGATGACTGTATTGTATGAACATTTTGGAGGAAGATGGACCCAGTGACCACATGTCTTTTGTCATGGTCTGCAGTTGATTTTCACTACGCCAGGCGTTTTGATGTGCATTTTCAATTGGCTCATAAAATTAAGAGCGGAAACGCATAAAATAAAACAAGTTGGTTGATCAATAAAAGCAAAATGCGACAAAATGTAATGGAAACAGACAAAGCATGTGACTTAAACACCCACTGAAGAGCAGAACGATAGCGACGTACGTCTGCTCCACGCATAGCTCTGTGTGGAGCACTGTTTCTGGAAATTCTGTTAAAATGTGTGTTACATTTGGACGGAAAGCTAGCTGCTGTCTTCTTGGTCAAAATGCACACACACCTGCAGATGGAAGAAGGAGGACTTGCATTGTCTTTGACTTCCTCATTGCTCCGAGTGTGTTCTGTTTTTTATTGAACATCCAACATGTAGCCCCGGGTTAAACAGCTCATACTGCAGATACATAGAAATACTTCATACAGAACCAGCTCAAACCCCAAGGTCTGACTGAACATTTTACCCTTGATATCTACTGTAACTGCACAATTGTTCTGCTGTGTTGCTGCCTCTTGTCACTTACTTTATTACTTAGAGAAGCTGGTTTGCACGTTGCTATCCGTTTAGTGAGCCATGGTGAAAAGGTTTTAAAGTAAAATCACGGTTTCATACAACTTGGGTTTATTTTCATAGTTTTGGCCAACATTCTACAGACCCACTTTGACCTACTGTATTTACTGTAGTTGTGTGCACACAGTTTTCCTGTACAATGAGGGATTTTTACTAAAAGCGCTCACTTTCAGTTGGGCCTCCAAATTTGATTGGTTTGTTTCCAACCTGCCAGATCATCTGTCTGCTCATGTTTCTTGCCCCTACTTAGTGGTAGTGACGACACCATGTTCCTAGGTCTCAGCAATTACTGTGGTGAGTTCAATTCAATTCAGTTATAATAATATAGCACCATATCATAACAAAGTTATCTCATTTCATATAGAGCAGGTCTAGACCGAGTTCAATTTCATCTTAACTTGTAGAACTTGGCGGCAGTGGAAACAAGCTATAAACACATTTTCCCTTCTTGAGCCTGGGAGGTGTCATGGAGAAAAAAAAGCAACTTATTTGAGCCTCAATTTAATAATTTGTGGGCACCAGTTACTCATTATTATTAAGGAAACAAACCAATACACTAAAGTTGTGCCAATTAAACCAAAATAACGAGCTGAAAGACACTAAAAAACTCCACAGAGCTGAGGAGACCCGCATAGTTACAACTAACCCTTTTCACATTACACATAGTTAAGATTATTTTGTTGCCCAGTCTTAACCATACCTTAACCATATGGTAATCACCATTTGTCAGAGTTGTCCAGGATCAATGTTCTGTTTTCAAGTGGATTGGCAACTTTGAAAGGCTAAATTAAAATTTAAAGGGGGGGAAACAGCAGGCTTTCTACCCTAGTAAAATTCAGAGTACCCTTTTTTAAGTAAAATGAGAACACATTGATCCCCCTGCCCACCTCACCCTCTGATATTGACACAGTTCTTCAACAGAGGGAGGAACTGTGCTGAAGAGGAACAGACCGATTTAGCCATCAATCCTCTGCAGTTGTCCTGTAGTTTTAATCCTGAGAGGGAGGGACACATCATGCCAGCCCTGCCCCCCATGCCCTACACTCATCCCTTTGCCTCATTGGCTGACGGAACCAATGCTCAATCTCTGCAGCCAATGGAAGCACAAATAAGATGTGCGACAAGAGAAAGCACAGGGATTGTTATCATGTGATGGAGTCAGTAACAGAGGGGTGTGTTTGTAAGTGAGTGTGTGTGGAAAAGGGTTTAATTATTGTTTACCTTTGACTGGCAGGGCACATATTTTTAGACAAAAGCTTGTGGTGGCCAATATCTATTAATGTAGTATTTTCCATTTTCAAGCCTAAATAATTATTGTCTCCTCAAGAATTCGCTTCATAGTTGAAACATGTTAAAACACAATTTAGGTCATCATAGAACACTACAACAAAGCTGAGTATAATAAAGTATATTTATGCATATCTGTGTCAAATAAAAATCATCCTTGCTTTTGGATCAATTCAGTTTAGGGTCCCATAGAAATCCTTAATCATAAATCAATTCAGATGTTGGGGACAAGAACGAAGCTGAGAGTGGACCTTATGTTGTGTGACCTTATGTCATGTTCTCTGTGTCCAGGTCTTCTCCCTGGATAAAGTGGATGCCTTTCAGGACGTCTACAGCCCCTTCAAGGCTGATGTGAAGAATAACATGTTGGAACGTTGTGCTGAGCAGATCGCCACCCTCTGTGCTACACTCAAAGAGTATCCTGGAGTCCGATACAGAGGGTGAGACCAGCAAAGGCAATCCATTTCAAGAAGTCTGTTTCTAATTGTAATACAGTACATACAATATACATACAACATAGTATTGGTGTGTCTAATTGTATTGACATGTGTCTGGGGAGTATTGTACTGTATTGTTTTTTGGTTTCTCTGCCCCATCTTACCTGACGCGAGAAGATAAATCCAGCTGGAGTTTAACATTCCAGCTGTTTTTACAGTAGGTCACATGTATAGTACTCTACATTCTCCAAAGAGGGGCAGAACGAACCAGGCCTTTATTGTGAAATGGCATGTTTTAGGGAATTTCCAATTAACCCTTTTACACAGTTAAAATAAACTTATTTCATGCTTACCCATGTTCTTGATAAAATTAGTACGATGCACATTTCCACAGCACTAGTTCCATCTGTATAAATCCAGAGTCATATCATACTCACCATTTGAGTTTCTCCCGTTTTACAGAAATACAGTTTTCATTCTCTTATTATTTCCAGTCGCTTCCATAATGCCGTTTATTACCTTTTTTGGCTACTGTCAATAAAACTGAAGACTTTGTGCTCAGATTCTTCCAGCAGCTCCAGGCATAGTCCCCATCCTTTACTGGTGGATTCCTTAAAGTGAAATACCTACAGGAAGTGTTTTATTAACACATCATGGCGGCTGTGGCTCAGCAGGTAGAGCAGGTCGTCCATTAATTCCATGATTGGTGGATCGAGGTCAGCACCTTGCATGGCAGCTTTGCTCTGTGAATGAGACTGGGCTATATTGTTGTTATATAGATAAATACAAATTTAATGGGACATAACAAATTATTCAGAGAAGAGAAAATGAGAGCAGCAGAGAGGTGACATGGCTGACGGAATTAGTGTTGGTGGAATGTACATTGCACTGAAATTACTATGTCAGCTACAAGAGTACAGGTAACTACACTGGCTTCTGCATTCAGAGTTTTTCAGGATTTGTGTCAAACAAAGATGTTTGAGTCATTACAGTTAACATAGAACAAGTGAAGAACCCTCTGTATCCTCTGTACATGCAATGTTTTATACCACTGTACATTTCTACTCAACTGTTTATGACATTTCCTCACGTTCATGTTAGAACAAGTAAAGTGTAAAGTTTAAGTGTAGTTTGCTCACCTTGTTCAACTCATACAGACATTCACATGTCATCATCCTGTTTAGTTATAAAGGTGATTTTGAATGATTCTGTATATGTGTTGGCTCAGGGATTACAAAGACTGTGCCGTTCTGGCCCAGATGCTTCAGGAGAAGCTGGACGGATACAAGGCCGATGACCCCACCATGGGAGAGGTAGGGGAGTGGAGTTAAATGGCTAAATTACTTAAGGGGAGAACCAGATGCATCCTTGAAAGGGCCTCTCAGATAATGGGGTTTGTCCAGGAAGTTCTTAAATGACAGAAAAGTACAGGGAATTCATTTTCAACTGTAACGGCACTCGTAATGTCATATATGACCAACATCACCCATCAAAAGTTACATTGATCCATTTCTAAGGGAGATATTTCACACATAAATACTCGACTATGAATGAAATAAGTCTCATATGCTACAACTTCAATTTTGTGGATTTTTTTAAATGTTCTCTCATTTCAGTTGAAGGATTTTATGCTCTGTTGGTTTATTGACTTTTTCAGGATAAAACTAAAGTAGTGGAGATGTGTTTTTTAAAGGGTGGCAAGCTGTGTTGATACCTTAAGTCTGTGGTTAGCAAAATGATCAGACTTCAGTTGACCGGCTCAAAGTATACGTGTCACTCCTACACAGTGCATGCAGTGTTTTGTGTCTGTGCTGGTGCCTCCAGGGTCCAGACAAGTCTCGTTCTCAGCTGCTCATTCTGGATCGTGGCTTTGATCCTGTGTCACCTGTTCTGCATGAGCTCACGCTGCAGGCCATGGCCTACGACCTGCTGGGCATCGAGAACGACGTCTACAGGTAAAGACGCTACTGAAGGAGGTCTGACAGCTGCAGAGCCACTGAGCCCAGGGTGCACCTGTCATTTCAACATATGTCTTTATTTTGTTGATCACTGTGACTGTCTGGTTATATATATATTTCAGTGGTGGCAAGGTGGTGCTGTGGGTTAAATGCAACCAACATGTATCAGCTTCACTCGCTGACATCTCATCGATTCTGAAAAAATCTCCAATAATAATTGAAACCATGCAATTGTGAAGGTAAAAAGGTCAATTAAGTAAAACAACTCCTATCTTAGAACAAGGAAGAAGCAAAGAAATTACTGCACTGCTCAACATAAATATGGTAAAACTCTTCATTGTCAATTTGCATTGGATAAAAATTTCATTCCCACTGGCCACATATTAGTGTTTACTTTAACAAATAGAAGACTCGCCGTCTTAGACACATGCATACAGTCTGTAAACCTCTCTGGCCCTCTCTGTCAGTTTTGAGACCAGTGGGATGGGAGAGACGAGAATGAAGGAGGTAGTGCTGGATGAGGATGACGACCTGTGGCTGACTCTGAGACACAAACACATCGCTGAGGTGTCAACGTGAGTGGCTTTGGCTTTCCGCATTACGTCACACATATACATATACATACATACATATCACACATACACACTCCTGGCATGGAGAGCAACGTCCTCTACCTCAAACCCACGGCTCCGTCACAAAGGTGTCGCAGAGCAACACCTCTCTCAGGAATCAGCATGCAGAGAACCTTCTCGCGTTCATCAACTCCTTTTTGAATGACTGTCCTTGTCCTTCTGTGTCTCTGTCTCATTGTTCTGCATTAGGGCTGTGACTCGTTCTCTGAAAGAATTCTCTGCCAGCAAAAAGATGAACACTGGAGAAAAGGTAGGGGACACACTGTATCACTCTGCTCTGGTTTCAGGATCTGTTACTCTGTTTCTGCTCCCAGCTGTCCTTCACACAGTCACATGGAGGTGGGAGGGGAGCCAAAGTATGACACAAAATTAAAAAAAAATTAAAAGTAAAATTATGGGTGAAGACATCTAGTTAACAAAAGTAAAAAAATCTATTAACATATAGTTAAAGTGGCTATAATGGATATTCTCATAATAACAATGTATCAATGACAGTGTGAAAGGATTTTCTGGTAGTGATGAACCTACAGAGAACCATCAGCTGAATCTGCAGCTCCTCTCTGCTTTCCGGAGCCTCATGGTCAGTTTCAGCAAAGTTTAGCCGTCCGGCCACACCTTTTCTCTCTTGGTTCACTCTCCCTGCTGTCACAGTGTTGCTTTTAGTCACATCAGAGTAGTTGCCAGTTAGAGAAAAAGCTTCTGAATCCCCCTGTCCACTACCTGCTCAGCACCAAACCACAGCACAGTTAGACTAGCTGCTGAACAGAGCCAGATAACGCCAGGCACTCAGCAGGTGACACAAACACCACTCCAAATGAATGATGTTGCTCTGCATCTGCTGGATGTGTAAATGAACTCTTTGCTAAAAAGCTCACATTATCAACTTAAAAGGTGACGACGTTGCTGCGTTCACAGCAACAGTGTTTCTGCTGCCCCCAAGTGGTCAACGGAAACTCAATTCACTGCAGGTTTGAAGTAAAAGTGACGTAAAAATGCTAAGGCTATTTTTTTTTAACTTCCTGAAAGTTGGCACCAGCCAAACAATCATAGCGGTGGCCAGGCTGCATTCACTTTGGAGAGACATAGAATTCTCTGTCTATTATAACCACCACTGGCCACTGTTAGCTCAGCTGTTGATTGCAACAAGTATAAGAAAACGTGGCTCGCACCTTTTGAAAACCTAAATTAAATGTAGATGAAGTGCATTCCTCAGTCACTAATGTGTAAAATGTTTGACTTTAAAAAAGCAGGTAGTAAGTGAATGTATCAGTAGCACAGTGCAACAACACCTTTGTTACAAGTAAAAGTCCTGCATTTGAAATATTAAACTACTTCAGCAAAATATACTTAAAGTATCAAAATAATTATTATGCAGGCAGAACGGCCGCTGTGAGTGTAGTGTATAATTATACAATTACATTATTCGATTATTTTTACTCGCAGCATTTGTAGTTGTTTGAGGTAAAACTATTTTACTTACTGTTGCGTACTTCAATCCAGAACAATGTGTCTTTTTTATCAACAGATTATATGTTTGTATGTAAAATATGAATGTGTACTGTAACCAGTAACTGTAGCTGTCAGATAAATTAGGTGGAGTAAAAAGTACCGTATTTGAGTACCTCAAAATGATGCAAAGTAAAGTGCTGGAGAAGTAAATTCACTCCCAGCATGAGTACATCACTCATCTGTGTCTTTCAGACCACCATGAAGGAACTGTCTCAGATGCTGAAGAAGATGCCTCAGTATCAGAAAGAGCTCAGCAAGGTAGGAGCTGAAGTGTCACTGTACATCTCTACAGCGTGTACTTTATTTTGTAGAGTTTGTAAAGTGTTTTTAAAGCATCCACAAGCACCACAAGGGGGCTGCATCACTACAAGTGGGAATTGTCAGTGCAGAGTTAGTGTATCACTCTTTTAAGTTACAAAGGAAAAAGGAAAAGTTGAAGGTAGGGTCGCCAGATTTACGCTTTGGTCAAATCTGGTACTGTGATATTGTGCACAGTTGTACATTTGTGCATGTATGTATGACACCTGGATAATCCAATTGTAACAATGTGTTTAATCATTCAGCAAGAAAAGAAAATGACTGCCAAATTCTTTTCCAAAGGTTCCCAAGGAACTCTGGGAAACATGCTTCTTTTAATATTGTTTGCTCTGACCTCAGTATTCAACCCACCTCCACCTGGCTGAGGACTGTATGAACCGCTACCAGGGCACTGTGGATAAACTCTGTCGTGTAGAACAGGTAAATCACACAGACAACTCTGTCCTAAAGTTAGATTTGTCTCTGGACTGTGTAACAAAATGTGGAGCGTGAGGCAACTTACTTCAGTGTGGCATTCTAATGTAATAACCAGTGGCAGCATTTATGTGTGAGTGGTGGGGGCAATGTGTTTATTTGTTTTCTTTCCACAAGACTGATATGAATCTCCTGTCTGTGCTTTAAGTGCAGAGCTGGAGTAATAAACATCCACTGACATGGTCACAGTGTCTGTGACACGCAGCTCATGGAGGATATTAACGCACTTTGACCTGATTGCCGCAAGTAGCGTCAATTTGCGGCAACTATTTTTGGACAAACAAGCTAAACAAACACAAAGGCCAACATTTCTGTGTAGCCTTTTTAAGTGCTTGAAATGGATAGAGGAATTAGATTCAGACCAGTGTTGAGAGTTGTATGTAGAAGGGTTTGTTGATGGGATGTGACAACTTCCTGCTGATCCTTCTGGGGGGTAATTGCAGCCACATACAGGCCCTCCTGCAACATCTAAGCTGGATTTTTACACAAAAACATCTGACCCTATGTGTGGTTAAAATGGAATTTATGTGAAACTTGTGTTTTCCTCCATTGTTTTTTAGGATCTGGCAATGGGCATAGATGCAGAGGGAGAGAAGATCAAGGATCCCATGAGGCTCATTGTACCGATTCTACTTGACGCCAACGTCAGTGTGTCTGACAAGATCCGCATCATTCTGCTCTACATCTTCCTTAAGAACGGTCAGAAATCCACTCCTGTTGCTTTTCATGTCAGCAAATAACTTTAAGAAGAAGGAGGGGAATTCCACTATGATGAGGAGAAAGGCAGACAAGCCCACTCAGAATATTTTGATTGAATTTTAAATATGTATGCATTCATATTTTGTTCTTTTGTTTCTTTAGTGCTAATCCATTCTCTACCTTCCTCGTGTTTTGCATGCATCAGACCGTATTTGTAAATGTGCATGCTCACAGGTATATGTATGTTGTATGGGCAGAAGCTATATGCTGCATGTGCTTGTGTGTCTCCATGTGTGTCAGGTGTGACTGAGGAGAACCTGTGTAAACTCCTTCAGCATGCCAACATCCCACCAGAGGACAGTGACATAATTTCCAATATGGCTCACATGGGTGTTCCCATTGTCTCTGAGGTGAGCTGTCCTGGTCCAGGACATTAATATTGAGCAGGTTGTCTAACACATCTGAAGCTCTTCTCAAAGTTTCTGAGATACAGTTGTGTGCAATAATAACACGAAACCCTACATACAAACGCAATAATTACTGTTCATTTGTTTATTTTCCTCAGATTACACATAACATAGACTTTCAGAATCACTCATACTTTAAGAATAAGGCTGGTGTTAGTCTGTGTAGTTTTCATTATCAACACATCCCATGAAATTCATTGGTTCCTATTGAAGATGAAAATCTTTTTAAACCAGCTGGCAAATACATGGTCTAATTGTTTTTTTTAAAGTCTCAGTAATTTCCTACGGATCCCCTCTGGGGTCTTATGGTAGAAAAAAATACTATGTGTAATCTGTACGCACAGTTTGCATTTTTTCTACACAGCATCAAATGGAGCGGACCATTACACACGTATACATTTAGCTTTCATTGTGCTTTTCACTGTAAAACCACCATTAATGAGCAGCGAGCAGCCATCTTGCTAACATCATGGTTACAGTTAGCTACCTTCCAAAACATTCACTTTTATTTGGGTTAAATCATTATGCATTTATTTTGCCTTTTACTGGCTTTTGGGCAAACGGTCAAGCATCGAAAGTTAATGTTAGATATTCCTCTCAGTGCTTGTTAACCAAGCCCTGTGTCAACATGACAGCTCTGACTGGGCAATAGAATAGAAGTGATATTTTTATTGTATTATCAGGGGACTTCATGTGATTCAGAAATTACCCCCCTTCGCACAGGATAAGCAAAGTCTGTATGGAAAGCTCCATGGGGAAATTCACACGTGTGTGATGGTCCGCTCCATTTGCTGCTGTGTAGAAAAAATGCAAACAGATTACACATAGAATTTTTTTTCTCTACCATATGACCCCAGAGAGTCTCCGTAATTTCCTAAAACAGCTGCTCACTATAGTTTTTAGCGAACAGGAGGAAATAGTGCATTTGTTAGGGACTATTTTCAGCAGTGGATTAATCCACATTTGGTGAGGCTTTGGGGGTGGTTTGTTTGTTCATGGTGATGAAAGAACATTTTCTAAAAACTACTAGTGTTTTCAGTAGTTTTTAGAGAATAGAGTTCCAATAACAATGGAGCTCTATTGTGCAGAGGAATATGCTGTATCAGATGTGTAGCAAATACTTGTGAGTAGGATACAATGTTAACAACAAGAAATTATCATGAGAGTCATCCTTTAAATCTGTCACAATGACTGTAGTGATAAAAAAATCTGTAGCAGTCCTGGATGTTTTGGTGCCCTATGTGAACTCTCATCCAGAGCCTTGATCTATAATGAAATAGATTTAAATAATGAGTAGTGTTTTTATTTATTACGTTTTTCTATTTAAGCTTTGCGGCCCCACACTTGGGCCCTCTGAGGAATTGCTTATGGCACTTTATCCACAAACCACTACGGCTAAACATTTGGAACATAAATTTTGACTTGAAGTTGCTGCCGTATAAAAAAAATGTTTTTTTGTTAATAATATTTATTATATTACCTGCCTTAACTATCAATTTTTTGTTGTCATTTTTCATATTGTGCCCATGTATAAACTGAGAAACTTAACTCAGCTTTGTTTTTTAATTTATCCTAAACTTTATTGCAGATTCTATTAAAATCTGAATCCACAAAGTGTGGAAAAGCTGCTGCGGGCCCTGCTTGAGCTAATCATGTGCATACATGCTGGCTAATACTGAGCAAGCCAAACTGTGCTCTGCCTACAGAAAAAGAACAGATTGGGATGTGAAAGGGAGAAACTGCTGTGGACCTTGTAAAGGCTAACTGTAGTTGGCTCCTATTGGTTTTCAGTGGGCAAGCCCAACTCTAGGCTGCCTAGAGAAACCCGCAAGAGGGATTTTTGTGGATGTAACAAATATGGCCCGTCTCAGTGGTTTGCCGAGACGGGCCATATTTGTAGGCATCACCCAAACTGGTTCCAGATGACATTCTGACAGCAACCTGAACCGGAAACCTTTCAAAGGTCTGTCATGTTCAACTTACCTGTGTGCCTTTATCACCTATTTCTTTCTAAATAAGTAAAATAGGTGAAATTTCACTTGAGACAATTGCTATTACCTCAACCCAGTATCACAATATCCACGTATATTTTAAGGTTGAGTAATTGTATTAGCACATAGTCTTGAAGTGGCACATTGTTTAACTGTCTCAGTGAGTTGATCTGCTGATGTGCGAATTGTGAAAGCACGCGAGTGATCAGCGTTGCTTCTTCACAGGGCACCGCCAAGAAAACCAAGAAGCCCGATCGTAAGGAGCGCATCAGTGAGCAGACCTACCAGCTCTCCAGGTGGACTCCTCTCGTCAAGGATCTCATTGAGGTACTTCTCATGTTCTGTTGCCACGCAGTACGACAACTCTAATATTGGGGTGTAGTGCTACTGGACATTTTCCATATCTTCAACTACTACAAATATGCATCTTACATTGTCGTTTTACTACAGTAATATCAAGTGCTAATTCTCAAATTGTAATTTTTCTTATACCACGTGATAAAGTCTTCCATTGTTGTAAGGTAATGCTCTCACATTTAAAAGGAAGAATTTTAAAAATTGATTGCATTTGGTAAGATGGATGTTTACGGCAGTTCACAAGCCCACTCCCGTTACATAAGGCTTAAGCCCCATCAGGACTGGATACAGTGACGGCTGGTGGTGACATTGGGTGGGGGGGCTGACAAATGCATTGTACCCATCAATAGTTTGCGCTGCAGCAGCAACAGCATCACATCAGATACCAAGTTACAGCAACACTTTATATCTTATTATAACAAGTTCTCTACAATAACACTATAGAAGTACTCACAAGAAAGGCCTGCTGCCAAAAAACTCTGTATCTCTTTCTCTCATGACTATTTTTCCTCTGTCCACATTAGCAACATGCCATTTTTAACAAAAAATGTATTTGCAAGAATTATGTTAGACTCCATAATAATCAGAATGCTCCATTGTGGAGCCGACAATGTCAGAAAGGGTCCAGCTAGAGATGAACTACAACACATGTTCCAGCTGTA